>JAATHB010000442.1:0-14255 GCA_014822075.1 Fusarium buharicum | reverse complement strand
ACAGAGCAAAGCAAAGCAAAGCGCAGCAAATGTGCCAATAGCAAGTGCCTTGCCACAGAGCCCTACACGTCTCAGCACCATAGAATCCTAAATGTGCAAGTATTCACTGTGCCCAATTGTTCGTCGCGGGCACTCTGTGAAATCCACATCGGGCATTGAGGATCCCTGGTCTTTAATGACCGTTCACCAAGTACGACATGAAAGAGTCTACCGCTATGTAAGTCTGGCTCTCTGCCCTCCTCTTTACTCACTATTTGCTGCTGACCCGCCATCCGCTCTCAAAGGCAAAACGGTGTTCCGCGCATCCGGGCCGAGATGCATGTCGACATGGGTCGCATCAAAGAACTGGTAAAGATCATCGCCCGTCATGACCAGCTTGGGAGGTTCAGCTTCCATCTGGTTCATCGACATGATCACATCGCGAATGGCACGGTCAGGCTCGAGTCAAACCTTGGGGTCGTGCACGGTAAATGCAACAAGGCAATCTCATCGAGAACAATCTGACCGACATATTTGCGCTTGAGGTTGTTCATCAAGCCGAAGTGGGCCAGCCGAATGAATTCGCCGCGGAGGTCGAGGCTACCCTAACGCAGGCAGAAAGCTCCAAGGCACACAAACTCCTGGTTTGCAGTGTCTAGAGGGACCGCATTGTCCCTCTCAGGCCGACGGTCGAAGCCGTGGGTTCGGAACAAGCCAAATTTCCTTCCAACTTCGATTGCTCGTCGATCGGTATCCGAAATATTTCCAATATCCTCGTAGAAAGTCTTCCAGAACTGTGTCCGGAGGTAATCATGCTTTGGATGGAAGCGCCAGCATGAACCCGTCTGGACGCCAAGAACGGTTTCAAGACCCCCGATCGACGTGCCGAACGGGGCAATTATCGCGTCGGCCCAATCGACGATGCCAGTAATGCGACCAGTTTCCTCATCCACATGGATGTTCATCTCTAAGAGATCATCGTGGTTAAGTACCAAAGGATAGTCAGACCGAAAAAGTAGCGGGAGCCCTTGGCGTACCTCATCTAGGCTTGATTGAAACCGCTCGGGCAAAGCTTGCGATAGTTGGTCAAGGATCCAGGTGTAGTGGGCAAACAACTTGCGAGCCTTGTCCGCTGGCTGTCCTAAGGCTGGCCTGTTCATCCACGCTGATGCGAAGAATCTATTCTTCCGATCAAAGGAGAGCTCGCCGAGATGGGAATCTGCATGCCAACTGACCTTGCAAAGTCCTGCACAGTTCGAAGCAGACGTTCTTCCATTCCAGAGGCGAAGAATTGGCGCCTAGCACGAGAGAAGGCTACCCCAGGCACAAAACCCATCTCATACACGTAGACGTCGGCCAACATGCCATATGGCTCGCAATTAGGGACGAACTCCCCGTAGGTTTGTCGTGCTTGGCTCATGAGTTCAAGATTCAATGCTGACCGCCGAAATTGGACGACCTTGGGGTGCTGACTGGTGTCGGCTGCTACAGTATAACTGCTCTCGCCCTGCACCAGGGTGGGGGAGACCTGACTCCCCGTGATTCTTTCAGCAGTACAATCACAGTCATCCTTGGTGACGGATTTTTGACGATGGAAAAAGTTGTTAACCTGATATCTAGACAACACGTCAATATCCTCGGCTCTCACTGCGTATTGGGAGATATCCATCAGGTAGGAGATGCCAGCGCCCGAAGCGACGAGGTGAAAAGGAAGAGAGACAAATGAAAAACAGTGACAGGTCCAGGGGATATCTCCAAATGTTGCCTCAGGTATCCTCGATTACTTTGAAACCCACATCCTGCACGGGACCCTTGGGAGTGGTTTGTGGCGTATGTCCGTGCCTAAACCTAAAATCGGTCACTAACGTTCGGGCAACATACGCCGTTAGAGCCCCGCCGAGCGTCTCCAGCTGCATCCTGCTCTTAGTCTGCTGTCACTCATTATTTTTGCTCCATATAGCTGAGATGTGGATTTTTTTTATTTTTTTTTACGGGGATAACAATAATCAGGGGCACTATGGTGAAAGTCTATGCTAATGTAAATGTCTTCGGGAGATTTACTCAGAAGTCTTAGTTTATATTTGCTATTAGCGTAGCAGTGTCACCGCGCCGACTTTAGCACGGCAGGTCCCTGGCTAATTGCTAGTTATTCATAAGGTATTGTGTAGATAGTAGTGAGCATTAATTGTCTACAGGGATATTATGAACTCATTAGTAGTCTTAAAGCAGCGTAAAACTCGTAACGCGCAAATGGATGAATTCTTATCTCATCTCGAAGATAGCCAATCTATTTGCTCACTATGCGCCCGGCCAGATATGTTCCATTTTGGACAACCAGAGTACTAAAATCTTTGTTCAGCTGACCAAGACCCGCCTTCTTTAACCACAGATAGGACAGTCTTCTGCTGGGACGTTCTCTAAAGGCCTCATCGTTTGGGGCCTGACGAGTTCCTGCTCTGGAAATGGCGACGGAATCAGGCTCGGTCCCAGATCTCATGTGAACGAGAGATCTAAAACGCGCTCTCAATTCTCTGAATCACGCCATCACCTAGTGTCATTTAATGTGTGCGCTGCTTATATAGAAGTTTACGTAGTTTTATTATTAACAATTATAAACCGGCTTCAAATATTAGCCGAAGCACTACCTGAAAGTCATGAATTGTCGCTGTCTATAATCTGATGTTGAGATATGATGTCCACGGAGAACATTGCTGTCGCGACGCATGACCGCAATAACTCACTCTCCATTCACGAGCAACACATCTTGTCCATCCCGGTAATATCCTAGGCTTTCCACAAATTTCTCCCATAATGATTCCAGCAGCGTCGCCGACAGCGCTCCCCCAAGTCACCGGCCAACAGCTTGTGTTCATCCAGCAACTAGGCTCTGCAGGCATTCAAATACGAGTTTCCCGATCATCGCTGCTATCTCAAATTTAGCAGCATCTTCTGGGCCGACTTCTTCTGCTCCTCTACTCCCTCACGAATCGGGCCTTGGCAGTCTACTCGGTGCCTGACACATGTACACCCAACCCTTGAGTGACCCCGTCCGCTCTTCAGGAATCTCACCAAGCCATATTTCCTCCACAAGCGACGGCTCTTCCACAGCCACTCGAGCAGCCCGCGGCATCTTATTAACACCTGTTCAACTATTTCCAATCTCTGCCTTTGACAATCTTTTCTATGTGATGAGCTTTACCGTCTCTTCGAGACCGTTTATCTGACTGGCTATTCTTTCGGTACCTATCCAGCAATGACTTTGGCTGTCCATACCGCGATCGAGCAGGGCAGACTTCTTACTTCATTCATCTCAGCGAAGCCTCGCCAATCTATTGTACAGTCACATCAGCTAACACTTGAGTCGCTCGTAACTATACAGCCAGCACTTCGATCGATTCAAGTTCAAAGCGATCTTTCTAGGAATTAAATCGAAGACCTTTAGAATGAAATGAATAAATTGAATTGAGTTGAGATAACTAATCTGCCGCTACTGACCGCCTAATTAGCCTTACTCTAGCAATAGATAAGGTAGGAGATAAGATGAGGGATAAGGGGCAAGATAAGAGATAATAAGCCAGGTAAGCCTATAAGGTATTAAAATCCCCTATAAATAGAATCTCGATTTAATTCAATTGATTGAGGACCTTCAAATGAATTAAACTGATCAGCAACCTCCATTTCAATTGCTTGAATTGAACTTGAATTGAACTTGAATTGAAGAAAATTGAATTGATCTAAGCGTTGTATACAGTCGTGCCTTGATCGATAGACCTGTGCAAGCTATTGGCCTGGATGCTCCATGCATTCATTTTGCCTTGATACTTGTTCTTTTGGGCGTCGTCCGCAATTCCCTCGGCAATTTTCTCGGCAGCTTGCCGCGATTTTATACACACTCCCTTCGTAATTTTTTAGCTTTCAGCAGACTCTCCAATGGTCTCTCCGGTAACCTTGTCCCCAAGCTTCGGCAACGCTTTAAATAGTCTTTATGACAGCTATCTAACTTTGCATGCCTCCAAGGACTAGATACATACGCAATAACAAAGAATATAGTTTCATGCGAGGGAAGAGCGCAAGGCTGAGGATTTGTGGAAGCGTGTTAAGCTGATGCGGGGAGGGCTTATTGAGCCGGATGTTTGTTGTCAGCGGTGGCTGTGTCGCCCCGGATGTGGCTGACAAGTTGTCGATGGTGGTACCAGTGCATAGTGTATGGTTACCCTGTAGTATTGGCATAGCATTTTTATCACGGTGGGCGAGAAGATTGCGATGATTAGCTGGTTCTTACACAGGTATGTTAGCCAAGAGTATAAAATCTGTTGATTTATGAATGAGCAAGTGTGAACACAGTTACTGAAGCCGTAAAAATTCAACATGTAGACTAGGTTTTTGTTGACGCTCATAACCTCAAGTCAGCCAGGTTGGAACAAAGGTAGGGGACCACATCATTAAACAGTGGTACCCCTTTCAAATATTTAAATTCGGTTCAGTCCTGTCTATAATAACATTCTGCCGCCAACCCAGGCTCTCATGTGTTGAATCGACACCCTTCATCTCCAGCAACCGCACCAACCAGGACGACACTATAGCTACATCCCTGATAGTAAAGGTATTAGACAAGCCTGTCTAGGGTAACAAGTTAAAGAGAAAGGAGCGTCAATTGGGATGCTAGGTAACTTTAAGACTAACTCCTCTGTACTGGCATCGATGATGAACGGCATAATAATCTTCAAAATCAGAGCAGTTCTGGAGTTTTTACTATATCCTCCTACTGGCCCCGTCTGTCCAAACAACATGACACGCATGCATTTCTTGGCGGGAAGAACTTCTCTGGCTGCAGTAGAGACTCGAATTGAACTCACCGACATGAAGTAAGAGTGATAGAGTCAGCAAATTGTAAAAATAATCCATAAACTGGACCTTCTAATTTCCTTGTCTTGGCATCGCTCTGCGGCTGGGTGAGTCTACCTGTTCACGAGCTGTTACACAGAATTGGGGCTGAGCATATGGATGCTACACTGAAAGTGGCATAATTACCCATTTGGCACTTTTGTTACTTTCCCATTTGTCATTTTGCCCAGTATGACCCCGTAAGTGGAGATTCGGCTATAACACGAGATTATGCCAAGTCTACAGATTGCAACTCTAATCCTCGACATATCCTGACCTCTCGACGCACTGCCTTCGTGTATCCTTGTTCTTCAATGTGATCAGGGGAACCAGGCTTACTTGTACGGGGTTAATTTGTTCTTAAATGTGAGAGAAAGCCTTATGACTCCATCTGCCAAGCGTCAAGTTAGCGCCGATCAAATCACGTTGTGAATCCTTCGTGTTTATGCCATAGTTGTCCGAAAGCTTTCGGGCAAAGTTATCGCAGGGATTGGTTTATTAGTAATAGTAGTTGATGCTTCTGCCTAGGAAGCAAGTATTTCCCCGTTCTATTAATACTGCTTTGACTTAATCCTTGTTGGTTTCGACGTGATGATTTGACGAGGCAAGTTTACAGCAAGTGTATGCTATGCTCAATTTGCCGAGTGATGCCACCTCTGCTTTCACGTGTACATCATATTGTCTTATGAGCAGTTGACTACAGGCTACATTTTAAAGTCCTAGAGTAGCTATTCCGCGCTTGTAGACATTACCTGTGATAGTAATTGTCTTCGCCTGCTTTCTTTCCCCGAACTTGCTCACGGCAATTGAAACTCATCCACTTCGGCTTATATGGGCCAATGTCGTATCAATCCAAAGTAACTCTGACAACCCCCCACACTTAACCTTCCATTGTGGGTCCAGGACTGACTTTTTGCGGCAATTAGCCCAGGTTCCAGGGCAAAGTCTGACGCCATAAGGATTTATTGTGAACTAATTAACCTATAAGTCTGGGGCCGGGACGATGCACGGCTCTTCCCGTCAAGGACGAGTTCCAGGAACTAGATCCTGTCTGACATAGACGCTGACAGTTATCTCGCTAGAATGTAGCATCGACCGACTCCATGTTATGCAACAAGGCTGATTGAGGCATTGCGAGAGTATGGGGCTATTGAATCTATTTTACATGTTAGAACTCAGAAACCTATATATTTAATGTCTTGTTCCAACTCTATACGGCTTATCTTCAGTACGCTTCGATCCAATACATTCATTACTTTCGTTCTATACATCAAATCTCTTCTAAGTCATTCTTTGACAATGAAGTCTACTACCGCTCTTTTGGCGCTTGCCGCTGCAGCCAATGCCTCCCCCGTCTCAAAGAGACAGGAACCTTGGGACAACAAGGACACCCTCTGCAAAGGTTGGGACCTGAGAACACCAGAGGGTGTCGAGAAGCTCTGGGAAGAGTCTGCCGCTGGTGTACAGCTTGACTTGTTCATCAAGGCACAGTGGGGTATGTATTTATACCGACTGACACAACTCACGCAGTACTAACTTAGAACAGAGCACGAGAACAACTGGCTCAAAAATGTCGAGGACCAAGTCATGAAGGGAACTTCTGGCAAGTCCGGTGCTGCTGGCTGCGCTGTTCTCGGCAGCGAGTGCAATCCCATGAATGGTATGAGCTGCGAGGACCAGTTTGACAAGCACGGTCAAGATGGAGGCGTCATCGGCAAGAACTCGTACTGGATCTTCCAGGCGGCCAAGGGCGTGCATGCCAAGTTCAACGAGCTCAACCGCCAACTCACCGAGGAGACTCTTGTCAGCGGCTTGAAGATTGATCAGATGGTTAGCGACTTCCAAGGTAACCAGGATGATCCTAGTAATGTCTTTGCATGGCTGGCTGCGGCGTGTACCATGGGTAACGCTATCGGTGGACTTGTCCCCGGAGCTGTATGTTTCTCACTTTTGTATTTATCAATATTACTGAACTAACTCGTTGGATAGGGTCAAGGCGCCGCTGCTGGCTTTGGATTGCTCGGTGGTCTCTTCTCTGGTCTCGCCGGAGAGGTCGGCCCCGACGAGATTGACACAGGCAGTATCGCATCTGCCCTAGCTGATGTGTTTGACTCGGCCAGCTCTAAGCTCGAAGACGTCCTTCGCATCGCTATGGGCGGTGGCACAAGCCCAGAAGAGTACGACTCGCTCCCAGCCCCCCACTGGGACACTTATGAGAGCAAGATCGCCAAGTTCTTCAACGGCGGATGGTTCCTCATCGACGACGACGCCGAGGCCGTGCGAGTTGCTATCGCATCCATCAGCAACAACATCAAGTCCAAGGTAGCCAACGACGTCATGAAGGCAGCCAACCTGAGACTCGTCGCCGACAGACGCGACAATGTCAAGACGCGAGAGGAGTGTGGTTACGCACCTGGTCGTCAATGGATGGCTCTCAAAGATGGAGAAGAGTACTGCTTTTACATCATGCGATACAACACTAACAACATGGGTATCGACAATGTCGGCGATGACATCTACGAGAAGATGTCCTCCTATGGACTTGGCAACCGCGAGCAGTACTACCGCGCTGTTCTCGACTGTGCCCTCAGCGATGCGGAGGATGTCGATGTGAACAATATGGGATGGGGTGAGATTCCGACTTGCTATTTCAACCTTCCCGCTGTCTTTGTCGATGAGCCTGCTGAGCATGGTTGCTCCATTTCTATGGCTGGGTGCGATCGCCCCCAGGTCTCGGACATTGAGTGAGGGATTGGCATGCTATGGCTGGGCTTTGGACTTTATCTTTATCTGTGTGGTATTAGTACAGATAGTTTCTTGACTTCGTCTTTTACATCTTATTCAACATAATACTATTATAGTTTTGCTTTCCAAAATGCGTCATTTCATCAATTTCGTCAATCTTGCTATCGTGAAAGCATTTCCCTCCTCGACTTTTCATTAATAAAGTGAAATATTGTCCTTTACCAATATGAGTAGTAACCATAGTCGATCCAAAGATTGCAGTGTTTGCTTCAAGTCCAATAACATTTTAATGGTTGGCTCGATCACACGACTTAAAAACACAGTTACCCCATCGGCGAGTTAATCCCGCAATGCCATTTCCCGTGGGACAACCGCCGCAGCCAGATTGCGGCACACTGGTCTACTGGCCATATGATCAAGGTGAGGACCTCGGCGTCTCGCCCCATTTTCCTAAAGAATAGAGACGTGGTGAGACGATAGCGTAATAGAAATCTTGGTAATTTGATCTACTCCGACCAACAGCCCCGATAGCTCCGAGGTCCCGGAGATGTCGGATCCGGAGATAATCGCACAAGCCGAATTATTTCCCAGCTTTATTCATGTGATTAAACCTGCTTGTCGTGACCTGTCAGATTAATTCTCACTCACATTGTTCCGATTACGACTGCGATCGTGACTGCGAACGCGACGATCATCCTTGGATAGAATGTGGATAACAGAGCCTCCATGTTACGTTAGAGGTCGATCAAGGGTAGCATGCAACGATATTGCTGGATGTCGTGAATGATTGCATTGTTCTCTTTGTAGGTATCTGCTTATCTATAATCTGCCCAAGCTCATATTCAGAAGTTACTGGTTATGTTTCCAGCCATTGACCCTATATGCGCCATTTATGAATATTTCTCTCTAAAGGTGTGATGAGTCGACCATCTAGACTAACATATGCTCTAATTCTGAACTGCCTCTTTAAAACCGCGGGGTTTAATGAACTTCCCCAATTCAACGGAGATGCATATTTCTCATCAGGAGACAAAGTGTCACAAGTCAGATGCTTTCACTAACAATGATACGAGAAACGCGGGCACGTATCGGAGCTTCGGCGGGGTTTCCCCGTGGGGTCTTTGCGGCTCCGAGTAGCTTTGGGGTCCCCAGAGCTGAACCAAGTCCCCCAAAGTGGTGAGACTCTTTAAATTCTGAAGCTCTATAATAATACTGCTTGGCGCAGGGACTCACGGATGCTTTCACCATCCCTAGAAATCCTTATCTAACCATATTCTACCATTCACCTCACTTATCACTACCTTTGTCTAGTTAAAGCCGTCATAAACCCGGGACCTCAACCCAAGCCATGTCAACAGTTGAACCAATCATCATCAACGAGGCCCAGCCCTTGGTCCAAGATGACGACGACTGGGACTCAGTCTTCCACGTAGAATGGGAGAGCGATGCAAACTTCTTCACGGGTCTTGAGCTGAGGCCTCGAACGCCGCTATGCAAAGCAACCGCCGATCACCAAGTAACGCTGGCCCGCGCTGCAGCCCTCATCATTCGAGCATCGCTCAACAATATTCCTCTGGATAACCCGGACTTCGATCCCTCGAAACTAGTCGGCTATCGCAAGCAGCTGTACCGATGGATGGAGAACTACAACTCTTCCGAGGCTAGCAAATTGGTGCTAGGCCATGTGTCAATGACTGTCACGATCGAGATTCTTTCTTCCCTCATACACATGGGCATCGAAGGCGAACTTCTCGCTAAAATCGGTCCTAGTCTTGGTGGTATTCTCAAAGGCAGCATTGATCCGATGCCATTGCTGTTAAAAGGTAACAGAATCAACCGTATGCAGGACAGTATGGAGTTGGTGCAGAAGATGAGAGCTCATCTTCGGGAATACCTATCATCTTATGCTACCAAGAAGCCTGTCTTTAATGTTCTTGAAGTCGGCGCCACCACGAGTGATACCACAAGTACTGTTATCTCAGCCTTTGCAGAACAAGATCATGTGACTTTCACACTTACCGACAAGTCACTTCCGGTGTTGGAGCAAGTCAAGTCGAGCATTCGCAAGAGAGATTCTATTAAACTCAACACCCTGGACGTCAATCTGGACCCTCTGGAACAAGGATTCAGCCCTGCCTTCTATGACGTGATCTTGGTCAATAATATTCTGCATACCTCAAATTCTCTCGATGAGACGTTAGCGAATCTGAGAAAGCTTCTTGTTCCTGGAGGTGTTTTAGCTCTCGTTGGATTGTCTGACGTATCGCCAGCCTACAGCCTCATCTTTGGCATGAATGAGTGCATGTGGTCAGGTATGTACCAACCCTTTCCATTTATCAGGAGGTACTAAGATTCTCGTAGACGAACGATGTGAGCAGCTACCGTACCCTGCATCAGGTGAATGGACCAAGCTCCTACAATACAACGGTTTCAGTGGACTTGAACCCGCAACACGAACCTTTGATCACATTGGGCAATCCAGCTACTGCGTTATTTCAACTGCCGTGGCTTCCACACAAAGTCTAATGGTCAACATTATTCCAGGGACGCTTTTCAGCTTCGCAGAGCAATTGGCATCTACCCTGGCCCAAATCGGCACAGCGTCCACCATCACACAGTCTTCACCAGATGATATCTCTCCAAGATTCGTATATGTTATTCTTGACGATGGATCCAATTCCCTAGCGGAATATCAGTCGCTTTCAAGTGCCAAGAATGTTCTATGGATCAGTATGAAAGCAGAGGGCACAGACGCAGCCTCACAGCGCGATATGAGCGTCGTCACCCGTTTTTCACGTGGTGCTCGGAAGGAAAACGAGAGCCTGAAACTTGTGACACTCGACGTGAAGCAAAATTACCCTGAATACTCTGAAGTTCTCAAGGTGGTTACCCGCATAATTCGGGTGTCATTTCAAGAGGATCGAGGTACACGTACCGAGTTTGAGTATGTGTACAGGAATGGCAAAGTCCTTGTCCCACGCGTCAAGGGCTCAAGCGTGACTAAGAAGGTCTAAGAGGCGCGTAGTTCGTCTTGAACTCATGTATTACTAGCGAAGTTTTGAATCTGTCGTTTCTGTAACAGTACTTGGGTTGGGTTATTTGACGCAGGTGTTTGGCATCGACAGCTGGCGTGGGTCTGGCACGGATAGTCGGAATTGATTGTCATTTCTTTCTCATAATTTGTATACATCTCATATGAAAGAGCGATATCATAGCATGGGAGAATTAAGCTTTGAGGTTTCGGACGTGTCAGTGTTCTCGTGCGCAATTGTTCTCAATGTCTCGGATCGACGAGATTAGATTAAACCCAATTTACATGCATCCAAATGCTTCCAGTTCACAGAAGCTACCGCGTAACCGCAAGATTCTAAGTATAGCTGGCAATAGACAACAAGTGTGTTGGTCTTTCTCAAAACTACTTATTACTTCTGTTTCTTTTTTTTCACATTAATAAATAACCCTACTTTATTCTTCTAGCATTCATACCCAAATGCTTACACAATTGCCAATGAACTTTGTGGTTGCCAAAGCAATATCAGGCAGCAAAGCTTCCCTCCGAAATAAGACCTTGTTTTCTGTATTTATTTAGACCATCTCGAATATAGCACGAACACCACTAGAGGCTGATGGAGCTGAGTCCAGCTAAATGATCCTTTTGCCCGTGAATCAGGTTTTTTTTTACAATGTTAAATAACACTGTTCTTATGTAGACGTTATACTTAATTGTTAATCACTATCTTGTGTCGTCCAAAGTGTCTAAAAAGCTTATCGTTGACGTGTGAGCAGTATTATTTATACTTTACCAGCGCCCGCAGGTAAGCGCTTTCAAGAGAAAAGTCTAACTTGGAGTATTATATTCGTTATTTTCTTGTTTAGGTACTTAATTATGTAAAATTCTTAGTGGAATGACGTCTACAAGGTATATGGTTGGTCAACTTGAAAGAGAGTTCAAGCATGCGCATTTCACTCAGTAAAGGGTATCATGCATCAAGTCTTACTCGCCATCTATAAAAGAAGCTCTTTTCCCATCGCCGTCCTTCCTCTTTGACATACCTCCTAGCATCAACATCTTTTCAACTCGTCTTATATTCTTCAACACGTCTTCCTCCAACACTGCAACTCAAGTCATGCGAGGGCATAATAATACAAAGGAAAATGTGACGACAAAAGAAGAGAAAGATACCATCCTTGGTACTTGCTCCTACCATCGGAGCGTATACTATTTTCCAACTATCAATACGGATCGAAAGCGCGTCTCCGGCTCATCACCCAAGTTCTCTTACGGGTGCCATTCTGGACTTGGAGATTTGAGCATCCTCCCCCCCGAGATACTGTCGAAAATCGTCTTGAACCTGGATATTATCTCTTTCCAAAACTTCCAGATGATCAGCCGCGATGCTCATGCCCTGGCTACTGCACTCCCGCAGTACCAGAAGGTATTCAAGCACGGGTTCAAAGCCGTCGATGGTGCTCTTCTAGGGGGTCTTGCAAGGGAAATCACATTCAACGACCTGTTCAAGGCGTTGATAACGCCCAACTGCGAGTTGTGTGGCGCGTTCGGCGGGCTGCTGTTCCTTTTAACCTGTACGCGCTGCTGCTACTACTGCCTTCAGAAGGCCCCGGAGCTCGCTGTGGTGGATGAGGAATATATGCGTGATGCGTACCCAAGATTTCTCTTGTATGAAGATGATTGTGAGTTCCTGCGCGAGCGGTTGGATGATGCATTCAGAGCCACTAGGGTGCGCTCCATGAGAATAGTGAGGTCGACACATCCCTGGCGTAGGTTACCGGACTTTCGTGGTGTCTTAGCAAGTGATTTGCACAAGATTTACAGCTCCCTTGGTGAGACAGACGAGGAAGATTTCCTTGATCTGTCCAAAGGGTGGTTGCACCTCCGGCTTGGAGCATGTTCGACATATCCCAGTCTCGATTTACGGAGCGGTAAAGTTGAGCGTGGCGTGAGCTGCAAGGGATGCCAAGATGAGGAATGACAAGTCTGCCAACGCTTGAGCCTATTTGAATGATTTCCCTCATCAGAGAGATTGAAAGGAAGAGGAAACCCATTCGATGTACAGGGTATCGGATCCCCCGCAGCAGATGGACTAACCAAATGAGTCAAGTCATTCGAGGTGTTGGAACCAAAAATAGCAAGGTTTGGCTTGGCCGGAGTCTCCTATTGGTTGGTCGATAGATGGGAGCGAGATCCTAGGGCTGAAACGTTGCCGTCGAGATGTTTGCTACCGATGACGATGTGGCAGTTGGAACGAGGTGTTTGTCTTTGAGATTTAAGACCTCACTGATGCCCACAAGCTGATCGGAAACTCATTGTCTTTAATCTTCACTCTTATACCATCTCATCATGTCTGTCACCAAACAAGAAGAGCATCTCGCCAACAGGGCCCAGCCTGAAGAAGTTCCAGCACCAGCTTACGAAGCTCACTCACCCGCAGGCCCCTCTTCAGCCTCAACCCAACCCGAATCCACCGAAACCCCCAAACTCCCAACGGCAGAGAACCCCTTCAATTTTCCTTCTGATTCTGCGTTGCCAACATATTCAGAAGCATCAACAAGTCAAGAACCGCCCATTGCCATTCCTCAAGAAAGCCCAACCCAAACAGCCCCATTCCTGAAGGCATATGCACCTACTCTTCTCAGCCATGGCATCACTCATCAAGCATGGACTTCATTCCTCGACACGATATCGGCCTTCATGACGGCCAAAGTCGGCGATCGCGCGATTAATCACGCCGGCGACATTGCCAAGAAGATCGGCGAGCACCCAGCGAATTACGTCAAACACGTCGAAACCTCTGTCAAAGACGTTGGAAGCACCATCTCCAGACGCGCAAAGAAGAAGAACTATTTCGGTGCAGCTGCCGCCGTAGTCGGCGGTGCCATCACAATCCCTCTAGGTGCTGTGCTCGGCGCAGTAGGAACCGTGTGCAGTTTTCCAATTCATACTATCGCGGTGGTGTTGAGTCGACCAAAGACTCCTGCTGAGAGAGCTGTTGCGTATGTGGCTGTTGCAAATCATAAGTGGCTTAACAAGAGAGGTTTGCATGCGACTTTGGTCAATACCGGTCAGCTTTCAGAGGTTGTGGGTGTCTCTGTAAAGGCGCTATTGGAAGCTTCAGTGGAGGGGAAAAGTGAAGAGTCATTGGGGCCTTTGAGTGCATTGGGTGAACATATTGCGCCTTTGGAGATTGAGGGACCTGGTGTTGTTGATATTGGGGCTGAGACATGGTGGTTGGTTTTGGTCAAGGCTGAGACAACATCGTGAGGCATTTTTGGCTGTCAACTTTGTTAATAATTTTTGATAGAATAGAATATTAGAACGCCTTTTTTACAGAGAATACTACTTTATAATCAATTCAGTGCTTGGTTTTGGTGATTTCATCGTCTTAGTCACTAAAGTTGAGGTCACGATTATCTACCCCGCATGTACGGAAGACTATAGGGAGCACTGGCCTAAAACTTATTTCATAGTAGGCCAACCCCCCCCCGTAGGGTGCCCTAGGTTGCATTTATATATATCCGTTTTTTTAATTAATTTATCGGGGACCCCTTATATAAGCTAAAGTAGGCCCTTTAAGGTCATATAATAATATAATATATATTTCCTTGCGATCCTAGCTTTAGCTTTATTT
>JAATHB010000441.1:0-16308 GCA_014822075.1 Fusarium buharicum | reverse complement strand
TAGGTTTAAAAAATATATAGTTATTATATTAATATTCTCTATTTATATTAAAGAATTTATTATTAGTAAGGAATTATAGTATATATTAAGATCTCTATAAACTATTACACTCTAGTTACGGCTTCTATCTTCTTATATTTACGTCGTAAGCCAAGTGATAACTATCATGAGAATAACAAAGGGCGAGCTAAGTGTGGCTTGCATGCTAGCGCGTGTAGCCAGAGATGGCCTTGTTGGTGATGGCGGGCTGCTCGCGTCGCTAAGGAACGTCTTTGTATTCGGAGTCGAGTTGTAATAGTCCGTATTGTACGTCGAGTTCAGTGAAACTCTGCCCACAACTTCATCAGATTCGAGACGGATATGTGTTTCAACTTCGTTGTTTCTGAGCCCTTCTTGCGTTACAATAATTTGCCGCCCACCTCGGATCCAGTCGCCGTAGCCGCCATATCCGGTATGCTGCCCGTAGCACAAGTTGATCCCATTGCCAGTGATATTCATATCACCAATTTGGGAATCCCACCTGTAGCACCATGAATTAGCATGGTCATGTCCGGAAAAGAGCCCAATAACGCCGGGTATTGTGGTCAGAGCGCGCATCAACGGTAAATCCTGATCTCCGTAATCACAATCTCGGCCGTCCACCTCCTCAGCACACCATCCTTCTCCTTGCTGAATGACTTTCTCATCATTGATCCCTGGCTGGTAGTTCTCGTCGATTCCCTCGTCTTGTTGAAGTCGAAGGGACGCATAGAGGGGGATGTGAACAAAGGCGAGTGAAGGGATCTGTCTTCCATGCTCCTCAACCAGATCAGCATTCGTTTCGTTGAACCATTCCACCACACTCCTGTCGACCCAGTTGGGTTGTTGTCCACCTCCGTAGTAAAAACCGCCACGGCTATCAAAGAACCAGAGGATAAGCTCGGGCGTGCAGTTCCGACTGCAATTTGACGTGTACACGGGTAGGTAGTAGTTGCTCGTTCCGGCACTCTCTCCTGGGACCATTGAGTCTGTTCGTGATCCGGGCCAAGTATGTTCGCGTTCCAAAATGTCTCTGGTGTTGATATTAGGGTACTGATCGTGGTTTCCATATGCCGATGCCCACGTGAGGTTCCGATCGACCATCGGAGAGACAATTTGGTCTATGTAGTGGGTGCCATTATCACGGAATGTGTCTTCCCCATTGATGAGATCTCCGTTGAGGACAACTAGGTCTGGAGATTCTGCATCTATAACATCGGCCATGACCTTTACAGATCTGGCGTCTTGTTCGGGGCCTCTACCTGATGCATCTGGATTTTTTAGTGACCTGACATTAGACCTGTGGCTGACTAACCTTGTGCAAAATGAAGATCCGAGAAGACACAAATATGAAATGTGCCATCTTCACTGAACCTCAGAGGGTCCAGATTGCTATTATCAACCTCCTCGCGAGCCCTCGTTTGGGCAAGCGATTGCGTTACAAATAGGCCGGCGAAAGCGAGTAGTCGTAACATGGGCAGCAAGGTTATTTGCAACTATTGTATAAGGTATGATATATCAGTTGGCTTTATAAGCTAGCCTGGTTCGAGCTCTGGGGTATCAGTGTCGTCCTGGGTCTGGGCCTTGGCATACTCGACGCTATTCTCACTACAAAAGTTACGACGCATGGTGATTTTTTGGGGGTTGACGATAGATATGAGGAGCAGGAGTTGACTATGACGCGTTAAGAATTATCGCCAAGCTATTTTGGTGGGGAGTATGTTGTACAATTGATTTCGGCGTCCGTAGGTTTGATTACGCGGTCAACAACACTTGATTCGTCCTACTCCAGATCCTTAGAGTTTGGAAACTCTAAAATCTGACTTAAGATACCTTACTAGCGCTTGGCAAAGGATGTGGCTTAGATCAGGAGACTCAGTTGACCAATAGTTGCTCGTAAAAAAGCGACGTAGTACGATTACAAATACTTGGCAATAGCCTTTATACCTGTATCCGTATTGCCGAGATGAGTGTTAGATTACCCACGTCTCCGTTAACTCCGGCGGTGACGTATTACCTATCAAGCTCCAGTATTCAACTGCCCATGTGTACACACCTGTAGAACGTAGAGTGAATCATTTATAAACAGGTTCTAGATAATTATTAGTATAGTTTTGTAACTTTTAATAATAGTAAATGCCTAAAATTTATGTTAATAGAAGCTGGCTAGCATTAACAGATAAAGGGACTAGCAAACAACGGGGGGGATTTGCTGGTAATTACCGAGCAAAACAAGGGATTTACCCCTTAACTATCTTGGGAGTTTATCCTTAGAACCAACAATATTCCGAGCATCCGAATCTATTACACCAGTTTCAGTATCCTAAGCTTTTTCTTTTCGCTTAGCTTCGTTTAAGGCAGGGTTGCAAAATTAGTAACTAGTAGTAACTAATTTCCAGCGACCTCTTTGTTCTTTATTCAATTGATTGGCTACCTCTATTAGACACCAGGCGGAAAGCACAAAATTTGGCGTGGGAAATAAGCATCTTTTCAGAAATTAGTAACTACTAGTTACTAATTTTGCAACCCTGGTTTAAGGTAGCAGATTTCGAGCCAAGTACTCCGTATTATATACCTGAATGCTGTATATATCTCGATACTTGCTTCTTCGAACTATGTAACTTGATGCGAAATAACATGACGAGGCACTACACTGTACAGTATGGCTACAGCAGGTACTCTGTAACGAAGACTTGGAAGCATTCTCGCTGTCACAAGTCCAATCCATATATAAGTGGTGGAACCACGGTGTACTATCTACACTTTCCAACTCTACCCTAAGCCCCTGATCATGCAGCTTGCAGACTGCCAGAGCGCGTAAGATCAAATCGAATGTCATCACCGGTTCAAAGCGCATCCATTCTATGGAGTTGATTGACTCAAATCGGCAACAGCACAGATTTCCGGTCCGGAGAGTGAACATTGAGGGTTAAAAGTTTGCGTGATAGGATGCCAACGATTGGAGGTCTGGTATGTAACATCTTCAGTTGTTAACATCTGAGTATTGAACTAAGAAACGTGAAATATCATAGACAGCGGTTAGCCAGTATTAGTAACATAGTCTTGAAGTTACCCTATCTCCTATGAAGTTAGAGAATGGGTTGATGGGGCCGTGGGCCTCTAAACACGAAATCCTAGCACAACAAAATTCGTTACACGAGGTATTTGAACCTTCACAGATAACAGTGCATTAATATTATTGTATGTTTAACTCTATATGCTGCCTTCAAATTCCTTCCTCACTTTTGAAATACTAAAAAGTAAGATAATCTTTATTACGCTCCTTCTTCCACATCATATGGATAGAGCCACCCATTGTCTTCGTTATACTCATCCTCAAACGTTTGACCATGCAGGACTTCATACCTCTCCATGTTATATTCGTCATCTCCCGCATTGCCGTTGAGGATGTTGCCAATTCTATGAGCAATGTCGATTCCTTCCGTCCAGGCACCATGCAAGAAGCCGAAGAATTGGGCCGAGTTAGCCTCACCAGCGAACCAGAGACGCTCAACGTTGGCTCGCATGTTTTGGTGCTTTTCGAGAGTCATGCCGACAGGCCAGTTACTGTAGGAACCATATGCCCAACTATATCGTGTTAGTCTCTTCGCATAGGATGGATGGGAGCCTTGAAAAACTTACGGTTCTGTGCTCCAGCGAGGGTAAGCGAATGCTGTTGGCTTCGGGACATTCTTATCGGGGAACATAGACCGCAAGACATCGAGAATCTGCTCTTCCGTTTCTTCGTCTGTCTGTCGCTCAACCTGCCATGCCTGCTCGCCAGTAACGGTAGCGAAGAGAATGTTGGATCCCTCAGCAAAGCCCTTGGCATTGAGCGACTGGAATAGCGGGAAGCGACCACGCTCGATGGGATCAGCATACAAGAGGAATTGAGTCTCATTGTCCCAGAAAGACTCGTTGAACTGCATGAAGATCTTGGTATATGTGCCCATGGCGAATTGATCAATGGCACTTTGCTTCCACTCGGGAAGCTCAGGCTTGAACTCCACAGCATTGTTCTGTAGCACACCGAGTGAGAAGGTGCAGATGGCATATTCAGCCTCGATGCAATCACCATCCTTGGTCGTTATCTTGACGCCATCTTTGCCATACTCGATGCTCTCGACGGTGGTACTGAGCAGCAGCCGCTCATCGCCATCCTTGAGAAACTCCTTTGCCTCCTCTTGGATGATGACATTGAAACCACGCTGATCCCATACAAGGTTGCTGACATCGCTGAAATAGCCAAAGGTAGCATTTCCACCGGCTACACCAAACACAAGACCACTCTCATCGGGGGTCCATGCAGACTCGAAATCCCATCCCCACCAGTCAGCTGCTTGCGCATGCATGTCGTTCTTTGCAGGCCTCCAGCCAGCACTGCGAAGAGCAGCGCGAGCTGATGTATCTTCCAAGTTGTCCAAGATGATCAGACCGGCTTCGGCAGCGGCTTCTTCGTAAACAGTGTCGAATTCATCAATCTTGTCACTCCAATCTGTATCTCCCTCGTGGTCGAACGTCTTGTACGAATCGTAGTTAGATTCGGTTGACACGAGTTTGTGCTTTTCTGCCAACTCCCAGATAGGGTTCTCGTGAGTTTCGGTCGATCCGATGCCCTCAACCCAGTTGGCACCATATTCGATGATGTATGGCTCACCTTTGGAGTTCTTACCAAAGGGCTTGTTCCATAGGCGGCCACCGATGTAGTCGTTATGTTCGATGACCACGAAATCCGTGATATTCGCGTTCGTTAGGTTTTGTGCCGCTGCTATGCCTGCAACGCCAGCTCCAAGAATGGCAACCTTTGTTTTTCTGCACGACGCTGGCTTGTCACGTGGTAAGGCTGCAGACTGGACCGTTGATGAGACTGCTGTTAGAACAGCAATGAGCTGTGTCGACGATGGTCTCATGTTGAATTATGTCGCTGCCGGACGTGCTGAACAAACATGGGCTTCAAAGTTTCAGCATATGAAATACCCATAGAATGTTACGGGAGGAATAGAAAACCCTCTCTGTTTTGGATCGGGATTTTTGACTCTTTATGTTTTCAATCTCTTTACTTAGTAGACGGCGCGCTGGCTGTACCACCTTCCAATCTGGGTCAAGGGCATTCTCATGGTCCGAGGCATTGACTACTGAGACGGCCAATCTAACTGTGCTAGTCACATACCTTCGGCCAAGTCCGCTGGCATTTCATACTGCACGGCAACCAACTGGTTGATATGGAACTGCCAAAAAAAAAAAAAAAAAAATTAAACTCATAATGCCAACAATTCGGTAATCTTGAAGTGAGCCCCGTTAAAAAGGGCTGACTTTATTCTAATTTATTGTGCCCAGAGAGTACGACATGAATGCCTGAGTACTGAGTTCATAACGTGGTATCGAGGCGACTGGAGCTCACTGAATCGCGCAGGGTCGCAATTTTTCACGGGCAGGGTTGAATCGATAGTCTGGTCCGTTGCGCCCGTTCTAGGCCTACCGTGGTTTCGGAAGTATGACGAGCTGATCCGTTGGCCCCCCTAATAATGAAACTCTAATTTAAGCGTGTCAAATTAATCTAAATGTCCGACGATTCCATGTTTTAACTGCTAACGCGGACATATTTCCCGTTCCGTGTAAAGGCTGAGCTATATCTCCCTTGATGTCTCTTGCAATATCCGCGCCAACTGAGGTTGACTACAGAGACCAAAGAATAACAGGCAAGATGGATATCGAATGGATTTAAGCACCGTAAGCCATTTCTAAGAAAAACAGAGGATGTAATATTGCGAGTCGGCGGGTTTGCTCTGAGAAAGCGAGCACAAGTCGCTAAGCAGCTAAACATAATTTCTTAAAGTCAACCGTTGGTCGTCGATCACCAACATGCATTTGTGTTTTGTTCATGAATGGCAAGTTGGTGGTATGTCATAATCGTTTAAAGACGTCATATTATGGGTTTTCTTATCGGCTTTGTTTTGGCGAAATATGTAGCAAGTTAAACTTCTAGCCGCATAGGATTTTCTAAGGATACCTATATATCGATTTAAGCTGTACAAGTATATACCCGTGAGTTGGCAACATAGCTAATTATTATTAGCTTCAATTGGCCTTATCTCCTTCCATCATTTTCATAAAGACCTATCAACATTGTCAGTATAATGGCTATACGTGCAAGGAAGAAGGTAAACCAACATCAGGGTTAATCTCAACACCAGCGTTTTGCATTTCGGCTGTCAACTAAATTTTCATTATCAGCAGATGTTTGAAATGTAAGCTGGAGGTGTTTACCTCTTGTGCCGCGTCTCGGAACTCCTTGTCCATCATGAGCTTCATCATGTCCATTTTAGTTGGTGGTCTGGAGGCATCGAGACCTGCCGAAGTAAGCCGCTTACCCGTAGGACGCCTCTCAAGAGCATACCCTTGTTTTTGATAATATCACCCATTCTTTGCATGGCTGCAATGGCAGGAGGATTTCGGCTCAACTTCTCGAATGTCTCACGAATTTTGGGGTCATTCATCATCATTTCCGACATGTTAGGAGGCTCTGCAGAGGCGAAGCGACGAGGTGTCGCATGGAATTGACGTATAGCCACGCGCATAATCGGCCGAGCGAACAGTCTTCGGGCAGCAAACATGATGTGCAATTTGGTGGTTGTTGATAGTAAGTACCTAATCAAGAAATGTTGAGAGGTAGGTAAGGCTCAGAATTTGCTCCTTTGAAGTGTCACCAAATGACATCAGGGAATTTCTGAATTTAGTGGGCAACGGATGATCAGTCAGCACGTTATCTTGACCTATCTTATCTCCTGCCGTTAACGCTAGGCCAAGATAAGGGAATACTTTACACTTTAGTTCGACACTTCGTGAGCAACGCAACTCACAACTCATGACCAACCCGTTTGAGTATATCGCGTAGTGGCAGCTTTAAAGCCATATCTTCTTTAAATAGGACTTATTTGGTCTAAACTTACTTTGCCGTTATTAGTGAGCATCACCGATTAATAGCCTCAATAGAGATGAAAAGATGTGATATCAAGTACAAACAACTAATGTTTCTACCTAGATTCTTTAGACTCTTTAAGCTCTGAAATGCCTACCTATTCAATAGCTCTCCCGCACTATAAAACTGGAATTAACTATATACCTTGGTAAACAAACCCAAAGTAGTCCTGTAACCTTGCATCGCCGGTTTCCCTTTAACTCTTTCACGTCAAATTCTGACTGTTTTGGACAAGGCGCCCTGGGTGGGCAAGCAGAAATGAGATAATTACTAGTAACATAAGAAACGCATCAAACAGATAGACGAAAATTTCCCGTGACATGATGAATCCGCCTTCGCCCTGAGATATCCAGCCAGACGAACAAAAATTCGTATGATCATCATTATAGTAACGGCTTCAATAGCTCTAGTCCAATGGCGGCGATACTCAGAGACGAGTACAGGAAGGGGCCCGTTTCTTGTTTGATACGGATGTATATGTACAAGGATGTAAGTAAGAAGGCGCTAAGTACCAGCAGCTTCATTGACAAACCAGCGATCACGATGAGACGACCCTTCTCGATACCTTGAGTGTTGCCAGATATAGGTAGGGCAGCACCTATGAACTGGCAGACAATACATGAAACATCTATCCCAACATATGTCTATATCATCCAGCGGAGGTTGAAGAATGCCAGATGCTGCGAGTAGAGCGTTGTTGAAACCTGCCCGGGACTCGTGTAGATTGTTGCAACCAGCAAGAACGGCCGGGTAGCTAGCATGATGTTTTGTAGTAAGAAAAAGGCGACCTCTGTTACATGGTCATGAGAAGAGAGCCGACTATAGTAACCGAGGATTTCACCTATCGCCGAGTATTACAGTATGTATCTGATATTGAGGTATTTTCTTTTTTCTCTCTGATATCGAGGAATATGGTAAGGGGTATAAATGCCACCGACATCGAAAAGAATAAAGAACCCAGCTCGGTAGATAAAGAAAAGCATCGCATGTGTAAGGGTTATCAAACCGAACAGTATAATGAAAGTGATTGGTCAAGGGAATTTAGAATGTAATAAAATATGTATTTAAGAAGATGCTAGAAGATAAGGATTAGTTTGTATTCTGTGCGAATATTCTGGTGTTAGAGGTAGCTAAGCATCGGCTAATCCACCATATTAACGCGGTGAGTTAAAACTTACTCCAGAGAATACTTAAAGATGAATCTTGATTTAAACCTTGCGCCACATGATTATCTAGTGTTATTGAGTCTATATATGCACAAGCATTGTGGTTAAATAGTAGCGATTATTAAGAAAATTAGCTCCAGCGATTAACTCTTCAGTACAGGGTAGGCTTGCCCAATTGCCTACGTATCAATAAACTACAAATATCGAAGTAAGACATCGCCTAATTTGTAAGGCAATTAGGTATAACATTTTCATCTAACTTTACGTTTTGTGACTATGTATTTCAGTGCCGTGGTTTTAATTCATATCATAGGTAGGCAAGTGTGCCACTTGATAGGGTATAAAGCAAAAAAGCTTGCCGTCACAAAATACCCGGATCTGTGATGCGCCAGCCGTGTCTTGGGAAATTCGTTCGTTCCGTATGGTATGTAGTAATTAGAAACAGAAGAGCTACTTTTATGAAAGCTTGAAATTTTAATCATAATTACTGATTCAGGACTTTGAGAGTGTAAAGCCATTTGGTGGCCAAGCGCTATCGCTGGGGTGAAAGTGCTGCTGAATAAGTTCCAAGCTCCCAAATGGTACGTTCGTGGGTTGCTCGATGGTGTAGAGCCCTCCTAGAATCTCTACAAATTTAAAATTTTAGCCAATAACGTGTTGGTTCCTCTGGCCTGCATATTTCCTCCGGTTGCGGACATCCGAGTCGCTTCCGGAAATAAAAGTCTCACCGACCCAATTTTGTAGGTTGGGCGTCTTTTGAGAGGACAAACAAGAGGATGGCGGGTGTCCATCTAATGACACCCTCCCAGCCAACACTTGACTTAGCGCTCAATCGCGATAGGTGCAGCAAGTAAGCAACGTTCATACCGGGTCTTGTAGAGAGCAATGTAACATTCTAGAGTTCCGGTCACTTTTAAATTGGACAAGCTTACAGATGATAATAAAGTTGAGAATGAGGGCTGTCAGCCTTAGGCATGCTCCGATCATGGAGAAAATCTTGGTGTTGCTGCCGATATCGTGAAACGTGAATGTACATTTAGAGAGCATGGCAGCCACTATAAATATGGAATTACTCAGGAGGGTCTTCGGGCACGGGTTAGGCTGTTTGAGGACAAATAAGAACATCCAAGTCACTGGCATGGATGACGAAAAGCTTGATTATATGTGATTATTTAGAGAGATCCTTTCTTACGCCCACAAACATACCCGGGGTATCGGCAGAGAGTTGAACGGAGATCCGGAGATGCTTGAATCAATGGCATGTACGACATATTTCGACATAATCCTCTGGTTATTGCACCATCGCCGGCTACTTGCAAAGAAGATTTTGATAAAATAGACAGGCATATGCTTGAGAATTTCATATTGCACCATTTGATCTTCGGTGCACGATATGAGACAATGGGTCCATAGTCCAGTTCAATCTGCTACATAAATAAACCACCTTGGGCACACAAAGATACGTTTCGTAGATGAAAGACACGAATGGTTTGCTCAGAGCCTGAAGCTTTAAGGTGGCAGAAAAGTCGGCCCCCATCGAAGCTAAGCCCAAGACTACAACCTCAGACTCCGATTACGATTCTGGTTCCACCAAGAATCGTGCCTACTTTACTGGAGATACGTTCGTTTCCGGAGGAGCGTCTGAACTATATAGACCCATTCCGGAGTATGAAGGTATACACAGATATGATCCGGCTGCTGAATGGACAGAACAAGAGGAGAGAAGGCTAGTTCGAAGGGTAAGTCTCTCAAAATGAGTTGATGTTCTACCAGTCTTTATGCTCATGATATCTCTTAACAAACAGCTAGATAAACGGATCTGTTCTTGGGTCTGCCTGATGTTCTTTGCACTCCAGCTCGATCGCGGTAACATTTCTCAAGCCTTGAGTGATGGAATGCTCAATGGTCTCGGACTTGACACTGATGACTATAACAACGGCATGATGATCTTTTACCTTTGCTTCTTGTTCGCTGAAGTCCCATCGCAAATGATCTCCAAGAAACTGGGCCCCGATGTCTGGATCCCCATACAGATGGTAACATGGAGCATCATTGGCATATGTCAGGGGTTCATCCAGGACAGAAATAGCTTCTTTGCGACTCGGGCTTTGCTCGGCTTGGTTGAAGGTGGTTTCATTCCAGATGCCCTCTTATACCTTTCATACTTCTATACGAACCGGGAGTTTCCCATGCGAGTAGGCTTCTTTTACTGTTCTTCGCAAGCTACATTTATTATTGCGGCATTTATGGCATATGGCATCCTTCGTATGCGTGACATTGGAGGCTGGGCAGGCTGGCGTTGGCTCTTCGCTCTAGAATGTGCATTGACACTACTCATCGGAATAGTGTCTTGGTTCTACTTGCCACCTGGTCCAACACAAACGGCCAGCTGATTTCGTGGTAGAGACGGGTGGTTCACGGAAAGAAAGGAGGGCATTATGGTCAACCGAGTGTTGCGAGATGACCCTGGCAAGGTATGCTGAGCGAACACCAACATGCAGAAGCACTTCTGACACTAGTGACTAGGGAGGCATACACAATCGTCAAGGACTCACGATCAAGCTGTTGTGAGATTCCCTCACCGACTTTGATCTTTGGCCGCTGTACATGATCAGCTTTACCATCCTGATTCCCACCAACCCAGTTCAGGCCTATCTAACCCTCAATCTGAAAGCCCTAGGCTTCGATGCATTCCAGACAAACTTATTGACAATCCCAGGTTACGTGCTCTTCTTGATGCATCTGATCTTGATAACCTGGTATTCCGAAAGGATCAACAACAGGATGTTCCTCGCGTTTTACTATTCATTCTGGTGTTTTGTCCTACTCCTCACACTCAAACTCCTCCCTGCAGACGCAAGCCCTTGGGCGTGGTATACAGGCACGGTTTTGATGATTGGTTACCCTTACATTCATTCCATCAATGGTAAGATGCCTCTGTCCTCGATTGTATAGCCAGTTCCTAATTGCCCACCCCATAGTCAGTTTGACGTCTCGAAACGCTGGGTCTGTTCGCACTAGAACGGTTGGCAGTGCCATGTATAACATGATTTGCCAAGCAAGCTCCGTCATTTCATCCCAGGCAAGTTATATTTCTTCAGCTGACTAGGTTTGATCTAACTACGAGCTTAGATATATCGAGAAGACGACAAACCGCTCTACCGACGGGGTAACATAGTCCTCCTTGCGCTCGTTGGCTGGAATGTGATCATGACAATCTTCATCAAAGTGTACTATATTTGGCGGAACAAGATCCGCGACTGCATCTGGAACTCCATGTCAAACGACGAGAAGGACCATTATCTAAGGACGACTACGGATGAAGGTAACAAGAGATTGGACTTTAGATTTGCGCACTAAAATAGCGGTAGATATGACATCAAACGGTGTGGTATTGCAGATGATTGATTTGACTCTGATTCAGCACGATGAAAGTTATGATTGCACAGACTGAAACCTTATGTTCAATTAAAACACTGGCTCCCTCAATTCCAAAACTTCAGACTGGCAACCCCCAATGATCTAGCATTTTCTATCAAGAGTTCTAGTGATGATGGGGATGCTTTTCGCGGGCATGCTTATCGAACTAACTATTACAAGGTGTAGTGAAAAGGTGGTGATTTTCAACTCTAGGTGGCCACAGATCGCACACCGTGGAAGGGGCGTCGTCAAAAATATCTCTAGAACTGATACTAATTCTTGGAGGCAAACCGATGGGCTCGTAAACATTGAACTACAACCAGTTGCCCAAGTGAGAGAAGGTGCTGATGTTGCCGAACAATGGCGGTTTTCCAGAGTACCTTGGAGACTTTCGTTTAATATGAGTCAAGGTATGAAAAGCACCTTCAGTCGCCTGTTCCTCGATGCTGTTGCGAATAATTAGTGCGACAGCCCCAGGGGCACTATTTTTGCAGGTGTTCATGGAGGTAGCGGGAACAGTTGTCCAGCAAGTAAGGGCAGCATTCTGAACAGCTGAACCTTTATCATTTTCTACTGCAAAGAGGGATGGCGTTTTTCCACGACTATTAAATAAATCGCCGACTTGGAAAGTTATATTTGAGACTTCAAAGAACATACCCGACCTTGCCACAAGGGAGAGCCAAGCTAACTGACTGACTCTAAGTTTAACCTCTTCACCTGAAAAGAAGGTGGCTCAATAATATCAAGAGAACCCTATTTTCTTTCCCACAAGACTTGTCACGACGCGATTGCTGATGAATGGGGATGCGTACATTCTAGCGTGAGGGGCCACTGCGTGATCGCAAAGCTCTTGGACAGTCCTTTTTGGCAGAAAGGGCGTTCTATTCTCTATCAATCGCCACCACAAAAGGTCGAGCACATAGTGAAAAACAATCATAGACACCAATCCGTAACATGGGTTGCTCTTCGAGAACAGGAGGCTTGCTAAAGGCAAGATGATCACCTGTGCGAGCCGTGGGGTCGTCCTTCATGATCGCTAAAGGTGAACTTTTAGATTCAACCCCGTCGAGTACGAGACACCATACAGCGGCAGGGACTCGAAAGATCTTTTCATCATCAGTAATACGCGACTAGCAGAGCAAGACCAGAGTTGTATCGGTAAGGTAATCGACATGAAGTGCCGCTAGACTTTAAGCAATTTTCAAAGCTTACAAAGATCCCGGATGCAACACATCATGCTGCCAAGTTTAATATTATAGCTTGTACAGATAGCCTCTATGGGCTGGGTTGAGGAAGTGTGGAAGCCAATAAATACTCGTCTGCGCTGGCATACAGTGCATCCTGGTGAAAGTTGAGCGCTGGTCGTTCTAGGCTATTTGAGTGTTGCACCCGAAAGTTCGCTTTTTCTATGCTTGAGGTTTGAAATTGCAATATCGAGAGGCCCTTGGCATATCTACATTGTACTTTGCTGGACATGCAGAGTTAGTAGCCCTCTCAAAGTTGCGCAAGAGCGGGGTGTCATTAAAATAATGAATAGGTAATGCGGTATCGGTAGGATCTGCTGGATATATTGGCAGCTAAGGCGTTTATCTAAGAAAGCAAAATTAGTTAGTCAGGCGAACTCTTCTGGATGAATAAAAGGACGCCATAAAAAGTTTCGGTATAGTCTATAGTGTTGTTCGAGATATTTGCCCACCTCTGAAATGCATGCTCTGTCCGTCTTTGTTGTTCATTCATTGTTCCATTATAATCATATATACACACATCAAAGAGTGACGAACATGGCAGAATTGATCGGCGAACATCACGCCTATATTAGTCTTGGCATCTCAGAAAGGTTGGGTTTTTTGTTATAAAAGAACCATTGTCAGCGTCTAGTTTAAAATCATCAAATCAATTCGCACTCTCATATCCTATCAAACCGTCCAACAAATAAACACCATAAGACCATTACTAGGTCACTACTTACACCGATCCCGGCCTAACAACACTTTCACATACGAAAATTCGAAATGGACAAACTTGATCAGAAGTTTGGCAACGATACTAACGTCGTCATTCGAGCATTTTCAAGCTTGCAACTGTGTAATGGGCAGCTCCCAGACCAGGAGCTAGAGTTTGCCACCCTAGCTGTCGCGGCCATTACCAACCAGCTTTCAGGAAGCTACGGTTTATCTATGATTGAGTTTGAGGTCCTGGTAGGATATGCCGCCAGACTTAACCCAATAGAACAGCTTCCTTTTCTTATGGCCCATGCTAACACCATCAGGTTTTCACGCCCTGCCGATGCTCTCACAGAATATGACGGCAAATTCTTGCGGTTCCTTTGTCACATACTCAACGGACTGTCTAATGATCAAACGTCGGGTGCTGTTCAGTCCAATGAAATGCCATTTGTCAATACTAATACCTCACAGTAGGCCGGCGACCAGTTTCAGTCCCTGGCCATACCCTTTGCCTGTAACGAAGCCACGGCCACCTTCTTGACTCAATCCGAAGTTTCCAACGCGTCGTTTGGAAGCAATATGGGTGCTGCTTCTAAAGAGTCGATATTTTCCACTATGCCCTCTACCAATGCCGCGTCTGTATCTAGCAGCATGCCAGGCTCCTTAAGCATGTCTACGATGTCCAGCATGTTCACAGCATCTAGTATGCCCATATTCCCCGAACAGGTCACATTTTCGACGTCAGCAGTTGGATGGAAAGTCTTCCAGACAAGCCTCAGATTGTGGATTTTTACAACATCCCTTCTGAGGGACTTTTAGATTCAAACTGGATGGAAACCCTTCCGCAAGGTCCTCGGCTGGAAAGCCTCGACAATGTTGGCTTTAACGAGCTTCCGGACCTTGCTTGGACGGAAGAACAGGTTTCCAGATTCCTGGTATGGTTCGAATCAGAAGGATGCAATTCATAAAGACAATGTGATATAGGTTGCGGGCTGCTTTGTTAAAATGTCCCGCATACGTCCGCAGGTTTCCGCGTCTTTAAGACTCTAAATATGAGCATATGTATGTACTACCCACATTCGGAAATACTGGTGGAATTACCGTAGAAAAATATTATCACAAACTTGACATGGTTTCCGTTAGTTGCTTGTCTTTCAGGCGACTCGAGATGTCTGAACAAGAGCATATTGACCTTGCATCTTTCAAGTTTATTGTATAATGTGAATAGTGGATTCTCGACAATCATTAGGGATATGAGGTCTCCCTCAAATATAACGACAATGTCTGCGTATCATCTAAAGAGGAGATTGGTAGTAATGAGGTCTTAATTATGTTGTATGTTGCTAGCTTCAACTATCGAGATCTTGTTATTACTGGCCCAGACGTGAGTTCAAAGTAACCTGGCATAGATACCAGTGCTAAACATAACAGGGAACCATATTTCCGATCAAACCATCTGTTGTACCTCTATGTGACGGTGCAGGATTGGTAGAATCAGTTGGGCTTTCGGTGAAGGACTTTCAGCTGGGTGACAGGGTTATTACCTTTGCGATGCTGGAGATGAAGGAAAGGAAGGAGGACGATGGCTTTGCGAGTATGGATAATGCATGGGCTCTGCTAGGGCAAGGGGCTCATGGAGAACTTCAATATGAAGGCGTCTTCCCAGAGAAAGCGGAGACACCGATGATACTTGGGGCAAAGCACATTGTCAACTACTGCGAAATCCCAGTAGCTGGGGCAATGAAGCGCAGTCCTTGATACCCAACGGAGAAGGGTTCGACATTATGGTCCATGTCGGCGGCAACGAGTCTCTTGGTCAATTCCTCGCACCAGTACGTTCGAACGGTGTCATTCAGGAAGTTGGCGGCATGGGAGAAAGTACCCAGACGGCCCCTTATTGGTGACTTTAATACATTCATGCACTCTTTGTGCATTTCTCCCGGGTAGCCGGAACCAGCTTAAGAGACTTGCATGACTTACTGATGAGGAACGACTTCAGTCAGCGATAGATGGCGTGGTCTTTAAGTTTGCAGGCTCAAGGGAAGCTTATAGGCGATTAGAGGAAACGAAGCACTTTTCTAAAATCTTAATTCTTATTGATCATCTGGAACAGAAATGAGCTGGTTGATAGGTAACTACTTCTTCAACTTCCTGAGAAGTCTGTTTTTGCCCCAACGATAAAGAACCCTATTTTATTTTTAGCATTTATACCTAAATGCTTACATAATTGCCAATAAGCTTTGTGGCTGCCATGTTAATAGATAACAAATTGCTACTGCGCTCTCTATACACAAAAAGAGGTTAAAATCTAACCCGTCTCATCCTAATAGAGAGTTTCTCCTCAACGCCAGTACTATCTCGTTGCTGGGACTTGCAGCAATGCCTAAGATGTATACCAGCATCATGATTTGTTGGTTTTTCAGTACGTACAGAAAAGTAATGCGGCACAAAAACTTGCGTATGTAATTTTATTCTTTCTAGCCTTCTCATATCATGACGATAGATCAAGGTGGCACAATTCAGGATGTAAATATGGTGCCTAGTGATTACTTACTCTTGGATTGCTGCTTCCCCAGCGGGAATCGACAAACATCTTGCAATGCCATGGACTAATCCGTCTTTGAGCTTACAAGAAGCGAGATCTAGAGTTCCTAGGAGGCGGACTGGCTCTCAGACCTGTCGATAAGTGTTTCCGGTCTTGGTAGTTGACACACCACTTCATTAGCCAAGCGAAGCTGACTAATACAGAAATGGCAAAAGGCGGCCGCTAGAGGCACAG
>JAATHB010000440.1:0-51845 GCA_014822075.1 Fusarium buharicum | reverse complement strand
GGGCTGCTGTATCCGCAGACAAGGGGATCTTTGGGATCTTGGTGTGGGTTTGCTAAGGGTGGTACTGAAACGCAGCAATGGACGAATGACGCTGGCAAGTCGCTGGCGAGTGACGGAGCGGCTGCAGGTGCACGGAATCCAGATGAGATGATGGTAACGGTAGCGTGGACCTGGGCAAGCAGGCGCAGTAACGGACACTCCGTGACACAACAAAGCGTTCAAGACGGATCAGCAATGGCACAAAGGATAACGGCGACGATAACGATCACGACGACGAAGAAATACGGTTGTTTCGGAAGCAGAGATTTACACAACAAGGTCAAGACGTTGGAGGGGGGAAGAGACTACAACCAAGAGGGGAAGGGCCAGAGAGAGGGCTTTTGGGGTGGTTAACGCACAACATCGAATGAATTACTTTGCAGTGCGAATGAAGAGCCACAAGAGAGGCTCACTACTGTACGAATTGGTGGGAGCCCAAAGGGTGGGCGTGGCTTGAGAAAATGTGTGTGTCGCGATGTGGAGAGAATGGAAGGGAGGAGAAGAAGAAGGACAACAACCACAGCCGTGGGCCTTGCCCTAGCTGCTCCCTTCTCACTCAGCTCTTATTACGCACAGTATCAACATTTTGATTCGGCAGCTTCGATCTCATCGTGATACCAATTACCGGGCTTGTCGCGGTGATAGCGATGGTCCAAGTTCTCTGCGAAACACGCTCGACCTCGAGCCCTCCCGCTAGAGACTCGAGGCTGCAATAGCTTTGTTGGGGCATCCTGGTTGTTGTTTTGATATGATGTTGGTAAGTCTACAACAGCAAGTACCGTGGACCGAGCGATCAGCCATGAGCTTTGGGGTACCGTGCCTGTCGCGCTGAAAAGTGCTTTGTGTGGCTGCCCACAAACCAGGGCTATCCTTGACGGCTGGGCGTGGCGCTATCTCAGTCCCTAGTGCCCAAGGCGACGCAGCGCTGGGCACCGTTTGGACTGGACGCCGGACAGTAAACAGTGGACGCTGAACGCTGGGCGCTGGATGCCGGACGGAGCTGGCGACATGAACCGAGCAACACCACCCCTGTGGGAACAGCCCTGCTGGAAGTGGATTATGAAATCATAGGGCATCTGAAGCGCCGATTGATTGATCGAGAGCAGGCCGATCTAGGGACTGTACTGTAAAGACGAAAACAGCGATAAACGACGACCAACAGGTACAGGGAGGCGACAATAATTGCTGTCGAATTGGCAAGGTTTCTCTGAAGTGTTGCATGGACAACGCTATGTACAAAATCAACACAATCCCACCTGATATTGGGGTGTTTTGCAACGGATGGAATGAAGGGAGAGCCCATGGCCAGGCCCCTAGCATTGAGTTATTCTCAGGTCGGCGCATCGACCATTGGTCGAAGCTTGGAGGAAGCACGGGCAAATGCACGGCGCGCCTTGAAGGAGCGACATTGTCTCAGCATCTCATTTGACTGAATATCTCCGGCTGTCGTTTGTTCAACTGTTATTTGACTTGATATGGGAAAAACTGCCAGCTCTGGAGCTCATGATTGCTGTCACGAGAATTACAATAACCTAAAATCCCTTGCTTGCGTTAGTGACAAGCCTCCTGGTGTCGGATGTTCGTCATAACGACGTGCTACAAGCGAGCTCCGAGACGAACAGTTGCGACATGGTCTTAAAAGCGCTGTTAATCATTGGTAGAAAACCTGAGCCTAACATGAGTTGTGCGCGGTTGCAATTTTACTCATGAGGCACGTTTTCATGCTTCTCAACAAGAACGGCTCGCCGTTGCTCAGGTTAAGGCTGGCCTCGTCCCGACAGGCGTGCGTCCCTTGCTTGTATCCTTTCAAGGAGCAAAAGCAAAGACACGAATTAAAGCCTTACAATCATCCCTTGTTCACCTAGGATTGAACAAACCGCAGAGCTGAAGCTAGCCTGAGCTGTGGTAAACCCTCGTTCGATAGGTGTCAACTCAAAACTAGAGTGTGGCGTGCTACAAACCCCATGTCGAAATGCCTTGTTCCCAGCAAGATCTCGGTTTGTTGCCGCGCCAAGGCAAAACGTGTAATAAAAACTAGGTATCCAGACTATACAGGGGTTGAACCGCCTTCGAGATAGTGTCTTTCTCTCGCTTCACTAAGCAAAGAATCCAGCACAGGTGGTCTCCTCGAGCGCCCGTCTCAATACTTTTGATTCATCGCCATTCGCTCACATATCGAGTGACTTTGTACCGAGACCACCACATGAACCGTTCGTACCACTGCAGCACGCCGTCATTGTTTCCAACTCAGCAACCGACAAATGGGAGGTTTTTCCAGGCCTCCGGACAACGTTGCTGGTGGATCGCGAACCTTGGAAGCACTAGTGTGTCCAATGAGGTTGATGAGTGCACTGGTTAAAGACAGTGCATGTTTGTTCTCGCGACTGACGAATTGATCACACCCTTTACTGGACTTTTGTTAACAATGGTATATTGAAGAAGGGCCGAAGCTCGGGGTTCGGGCTTGGGATTTTGTCTGGTCAACTCATCGTTGTTTTGACGCTGCCTGCAAGAATACGCGAAATCTCCAAATTCCCATCGGCTTCGCGAATTTCTAAGCTTCTGGCTCCTCCTTGTTAGCCGCATTTACTAAGTTGTGACCAGGGGCCTGGTCGCTACTTGCAGATCGTCCAATCCCACCTCACAGCCCTCGTGGAAACCCAGCAGCGGACTTTGGTGACGCACTGCGGCTTGGAAACCCAATGGGCCTTGATAGTTCTCCGCTAACTGTGCGCAATGCTGCAACTTTGCAGGCATGAATCGCAGGTTCTTGAACATCATGGGACTTGTCTACTCGTGAACTTGTCTGGTTCTTGCACAGTAGCGTCGAGCGGCAGAGAATTCTCATGTCCATGACACAAGACTGGCATCATATCTGACTGGTCTCCTCTCTGGCAGCAACGCTGCGATCTCTTAGTCTTAGGGTCTTGCGACAGCCCGGCCGGCGTACCAAAATCGGTGCGGGGCTTCACACGCTTCCATCCTTGTCCTGTCCACACTTGGATAGTGAGACTTTTTGATGCCGATACGTTTTCTACCAATAGCATACAGTCTTTTCATTCGGCATTCGAGGGCTTAGACAGGAGCAGAACCGAAGAGGCTCTTCCCAGCTGCTCATTGGCACATAACCTCTCGCCGTTTCTCTTGGGCTGGCGTTGCTACTGTAGCAAACTGGCTGACGGTGCGAAAGATGAGCATTTCCAAGACCAGCAACATGATTGGACAGTGGTAATTGGCTAGTATCATAAGCATACTGTTACGGAGATCATCGCCGCTCGCCGTCGTACTTTTCGGCAGTGGATCTCGATACCCCGACGTTTCCGGCCGAACGCCATCACCGTCTGAAAGTCCGCTCCGGCCGGAACAGCCAACGGCAGCAGACTACGCCAGTCTTTCGAAACATGGCAGAGGCTAGAGACTTGTTTGTGCGGCCTCAGCCGTCTGGATTTGTTTCACTTTAACGAGATAGGCCCTTCTACAGACGGATCAGGAAAAGGCCGGGCTTGATCGGTGCATGTAACGTTGGGCAGTGCTCTTATCTTGGTGTCACAACATCATCATTGTTCTGGCTGGCCAAGGTAGATAGAACTGGAGAAGGGAGGTGCGCTTGTAATACCTCAAACCTCCGACGAGGCCTTGGACTTCTAATGGTTCGGTCGGCAAGTCACAGGTGTTGCCATAGATACAGAATACCTCAGTATCTCTTCAGATTTAGTCTATTCTCTTGTGTTTTATCAGTGCTGTACGTCTTTGTGGATTTAAATACCCTTGTTAATCGCCTTGCAACATACTGTAAAACCTCTTTCGCTCCCCAACATACATTCGAGTCCGACGCAATCACTCCATCTCGGCAAGGATGTCTCTCAACACCTTTTGCACCTCCAACGACCTCTCCGTCGCAAGCGCATTGCTCACCATCCCCTTCAACTGCGCAGTATCAGGACCAGCCTGTCCAAACACACCCCTAGCTTTAGCCTTGAATATCGCACCGGTAGCCTTGGCCCTCATAACCCTCTGCGTCTCCGTACCTGTGTCCACCAAGTCAACGTCCAGACTCAGCAGATACGTCAGCGCGATAGCGCCGTCATCGTTGGATGCTGATGAGGATGTGGCGTCTTCCATTAGGTCGCGTACGCATTCGTACCAGACTTGTCGTTTGATCGTAGCGAATTTGGGGCTGGAGAGGAAGGGCTTGAGGATGTTGAGAATCTTGGTTAGAACTGTAAGAGAATCTTGTTTGATGGCGGTGCGGCTGTATCCACGAGCTACTGCCTCCAACCCGTTCGATGCCGTTTTCTCTGTGAATTGCTCCTTGGAATCGATTTCCATTTTATCCTCATCCTCGTCCTTCAACTCCTCGAGGTGGGGGATTACGATTTCTGCAATCTCGTCGAGAAGATCGATATCATCCCTAGCCTTTGCAAATTTCCACAGACAGCGGAATGCATGCACGCGATATTCATCGTTGTTTCTTTTGGCTTCTCGTAGAGCGATCTTCTTCATCTGGGCAGCGATCTTGGAGTCCGATGTCCATAAGCTGCGTCCCTTCTCGACAAATTGCGGGTAAGAATCGAGAAGCTTCTCCTTGCCGGAGAAAGTCTTTAAAGCCAGTGTCTTCTCAAAAACGGGCCAGATCTTGGTCAGGTTGGAGTCACTGATCTGACCGCTGGCGTCGCTCGCGCTCGCGACTCCAGATACCATGGCTGCTACAGTGAAAGCTCCGCCGTGTCGAAGTGCCCATTGTGCTGTGTCGAGGCATCTTTCGACCAGTGCCACAATCTCGGGGACGTAACGAACAACAGTACGGCCGCTTCCAGCATGCTGGTTCCATACCTCCTTGAAGACCTTGCTGGTATACTCGTCTGTGTCATGAGAGCCCAGATAAGCAAACGGAAGCAACTTGGTCTCAAGTGCCGTGAAATGATCAGGCGAGACCTTGGCGAGCGCTAAGATTACATCTGCAGTCTTTTGACGGCGCGACTCCTCCTCTGCATCAAAGTACATGTCAATAAACCTCTTACAGAATCGATTCTTGGCTGAATCTGACACAGCCCTCATCATGTACGCAGTAGCACGAGCGTATGCCTGGCTGACTTCGTCATTCTTATCCATCGTCTGCTTTTCCATCAGCTGCAGGAACTTGTTGCCGACTTCCTTGATTTCGTTTGTGTGGCGTGTAAACAGAGTTGTCAACACTCGACTGCATCCAATCTTGGTAGGCATGCCGATAGCAGTCTTTATGGTAGCCTCCAGACGAGGTGCTAGTTCAGCCATAACATCTGCATCGACAAATCGAAGCGAGTTCTCAATGGCTTCGGAAATGGGAGACTGGTTCACCATTTGTGAGCGAATCTTGTCGATTTGATCTCGACTGTCTTCTCCAGCTCTCTGATAATGCCAGTTGACCTGCTCGGGCTCAATAGAACTCAGCAAACCAAGGAGTTGAGGAACCATCTCCTGAATAAATGGTCGGAGAGCCTTGCCGCCCTTCTTGGTAATTTCGATGACGGTAATGGCTGCAAAGGCTTGAACTTCCTTCACAGAACTTTCGATACCTTTATCTGAAAGAAGAAATGGAAGCGCCTCCTTCATCATGGACTGGGCAGCAGATCCGCTGGTTCCCTCTTCGAGCTGTCGTACAAGGGTATTGGAGAGGGTTCTGCACAGCTTGAACGCGGCCTCTCGCACAGAACCTTTGACATCGTCAAGCACCTTCAACGCCGACGTCCATATGTCGCGATAATGCTTCTCGTATTTGTTGAATGGCTGACCTTGGATAAGTTCAGAAATAGCAGCACAGCTTGCTTCTCGCATGCGCCACTCGCGTCCCAGGATACTCTTGAGCAAATCGTCCAAAATGGCGTCAAAGTGCGTGCTGAGGACGGCACCAGAGTCTTTGACAAGGGCCTTCCAAATATCATCCATAGACCTTTGGACATTATGGTTGGGGTCGAATCGGTAACGATAGAGCTTGGGGTATAACTTGGGGTCAACTTCTGATTCTGAGAGAATATTGCTCAATCCGAAGCGACCAAATGCAGATCGAGTTGACCATGTCGCCGCGTTCGCGGCAAGTGACATGAATTTGTACACCAGTCTCTGATCGCCAACTTCATTAGCTAGGTTAACAATATCCTTGTAGGATGTAATAGAGTTGCCCTCTCCAGTTGGCAAAGCTCCTGGTTCGAATAGCTCTGTCTCTTGGTCCACTTTGAGCTGAGTTCCAGTGCCAGTAAAGGCAGATACCAGGTCCTTGACGAGAGCGCTCTTCAGATCTGCATCACCACGCTCGTATACAAGAGACAAACCACGCGAGGCAGTCTCTTGTACCAGCTCATCGCGTGCGCTAAGAAGCCTCATGAATGCAGCCTGAGTTTCTCGTAGCCTCGATTGCACTTCGTCCAAGTGTGAGCAGTATTGCACAATGCAGAAAAGCCAGATACCAGATGCCTTGAGTAGTGATGGCTTTGTGGCTTTGCAATCGGCAAAAATCTTGTTGAGAACGGCTGTGAGGCGTGAGCTCCGAGCGCCGTTGCGCTTTTGGAGGCAGCCGCGGGATTCAACATCCAGAGTCAGCCTGACATAGTCTGACTCCCATCGCGCAAGAGTTGCTGTGATTGCGTCTCCCACAGTGAATTGAATTTCGATTTGCTTGATCTCGTGAAGGGCAAAGAGTGCCTTCAGAATATCACCAAGGACTCCATGTGACCAACCACCATCGCTCTCGTCTGCGCTCTCGTCCTTTTCTTCAAGACCTGCGGCCAATCTACCAAGAGCCAGAATTGCCTTCTCGTTGCTCTTCTTCGCTTGTGTGACGAGTTTGTCGACAACCGTCTCCAACGGATGGTCACCTTCTCCATGCTGGGGGATCGCTAGACCGGCAGTCCACAACTGGGCGAACGACTCCAACGCCGTTTCATAGAGGGAAGAGGCGACGTTCTCGCCCGTAAGAAGATGCATAGGATAGCTAATACCATCGGGCACAGGCTGACCGTAATAAACGCTACGTGAGCAGACGTAGCTATATGCTAATAACCCTCCTTCGGCAGCGTTTAGTTGAGACCCAACCAGGTTTTCGGAACTTTCGAACAAAGTACTCAAAGTTTGGCGGCAGTTATCTATAGTCTTGGGGTCATTTGCCAGGTGTGATACCAGAATGCCCAACGCTCGCGCAGTAAGTGACCGTATTTCCTTGTTGTTTGACTTTATCAGCTGGAAGAGATTGCCACTAAACTCAGTCAAGAATCCTAAGGCACCCCCTGGGCTTAGCGATGCCACTTCAACGAAGCATCGCATACACTCTTCGGTTATTGGTGAGTCCTTGAGATAAGCTCCATCAAGGCAGGCCTTCAGATAGAAGACTATAAACCCGCTGTCGATTGAATGCAGATAGGAAAGAATTTTCTCTCGCGTCTTAATGTCCGTTTTCACACGGGCATCAAGAGTCTGCATCCAATCTGGCTGCACCTCAAAATCCTTGAGAGCTGTGAGGAACATGATGTGCTTGCAGTACCGGAGGGCAATCGGGAAAGCTGCTACCCGAGAACCCTCAAAGTTCTCAAATACAGAATGCTGGTTCTCGGCCCAGTCAGGAAGAGACTGTGTCTCTGGTTGGGCCTCTGGATTAATTTCAGATCCAAAGAAGGTGATCACCATTTCCTTCCAGTCAGGCAAGGTAGGGCTGGCCTCGGCATGTGCGTGGTAGGTCCAAGGATCAAGACCTTTGTGGCCCTGTTCGATAACATCGTTCCGCTCGTCTGGGTGAGCACTGATGGCCAAGATGTCAATCCAACGACCGATAACATCAGAGAATGTAAGACACTGGTTGGCCCATTTGACAACAGCATGGCGAGTGCTCCTTACAGCAGGAGGCTCGTCCGGCAGAGACATGTAAGTTAGCAGCATCTTCTTCAGCTCTTCAGATCCACTGCCTGCGGGAATATTGGCTGTCAGACTGGAAAGAGCGCCATCAATGTTGACGACTGCATCAGTGGTGGGATCTTCTGACAAGGATCTGAATAACCAGCCAGCAAGCTGAAGCCGTCTCTCAAAGGGCATTTCTGCACTTCTCGCTAGCACACCGATCGTCTCGTATGCCTTGGAACGAAGAGCGATATCGTCGTGTGAGGTTCGCTCCCGTTCTGGAGCAGGCCAGCCCTGATTCTCGATGAAACCACTCATGATATCAATGAGAGGAGCAGCAATGTCAAACCCTTCCTGTGACGGCCCAACACGGGCTACCCACGCAAGATATTGGAATGAGGCAGTGTGAAGTTTGGTCTGCTCCAATGCGCTTTTTGGCTGCAAGACTAAGTCAGATCTATTTGATGCGCCTAAAGAGTTCAAAGATTCGTCTGGCGTTGAGAAATTGAGCCTGACCACAGCCATGATGTCGTCAGACATGGTCGCTGAGACTGTAGATTTGGACAGCATGTTCAAAATACGGGTTCGGTATGTAGGCGGCAGGGTCGAATGGGCGTTAAATAGACGTTTGACAAGACCTTTATCCTCCATCGATACGGAGCTTCTTTTGAGGACTTCTTCAGCCGCCGACGCCAGTCTATTGTCAAAACTCGATGCAGCGTAAAGAGCCGGTAGGAACTTTTCTTCGTCTGTAAAGGCACCACTAGCAAGTAGCGCAACAAGCTTGAGTTTCAATTCCGATAGTCTCTCAAAGACCTTCTGTGACTCTGGGCTCTCAACGGCGAGCGATTCAAGCTCGGATTTGGTAAGAGTCGGGTTTGCTACAGCCCAATTCCGATCATTCCCAGGGGTTCGTAGGCGAAGAAAGGTTCTGATGAGAGTGGCAAGAAATTTTGCGTCAGCATCATCCAGTCCGAGCTCTTCACGGAAGTTGATGTCATCTTTGCTGCCTCTTGAAGGAATCCGGGCGTCTAGGAGCAGGCGAAGGATAATGTTGAAAAAGGGTCCAGCTCGTGCGAGGCCCTCATCTTTGGCGAAGCCTGAAAGAGCCTTGGGAATCAACTGCCTGCGCTCATAGTCATCCAATCGTTCTATGCTGTGCTGGATCGCTGAGATGTCCAACTGCTTGACTAGTGGGGAGTCGGTGGATTTATACTGGTCAAGGAGCGCACCGACAGGCAGAATGACCCTAGAACCGGTCAGCGTTTGAAGTTCATACTCGCAGGTATCTCAACGGATGATCGAGACGTTTACCTAGCTTTAGGTAAAGAAAGAGGTAAGGTGATAAGATGATTTAGGTTATCTTCAACCTGACACTCTCCTAATTTGTCATAGTCTCCTGACGCCTTGGAACTTCTGTTGAACGACATGACTGAAATTAGGAATCCTTACTCGGGGGGTTGAATGAATGTCTTTAGTCTGGAGAAGATTTGCACCACCTGCATCGTCTCAGCGCTTGTCCATGGCTTTGGTGATGATCAATTAACTCACTTTGGCCCTCACTTGAGCATGTTCACTGGCTGCCTTGAGAAGCACAGGTGGAAGATAACGTTGTAATAGCTCATGCAGCTTCTTCTCCTTATTGGCAACATTGAGAATCTTTAATTCAACGCTATCGAGAAGCTGTAGCTCCCGGTCTTTCGATGACGGGGCTGCCGCCATGTCTGAGGGTATCGTCCGAACTCTGGAAACAACGCAAAACAACGAGAAAAATGATAGCACAGTGACTGAGTAAGAACAGTTCCGACGGTAAGATAGCGAAGCGATGTGTTTTAAGACGGAGTGTAGGCAGCTCCTAATGACGAATTAGTTACTGCTGAGGCAATCTCCAAGTCAACCACATCGTGACGACGAATTATGACTAAGCGGCCGGGAGTCTATCACGTGACGCTCAAGACGACAGAGAGAAGATAACAGAAACAAATCGATGTTTCCTCGTATAATCTGTATCTGGTCTTTTCCTCATTTTTAATGGCCTCAAATTTATATTAACATGTTAGAGCCTGACGCACTGATACAGCAAGTAGGGTTCATGTATTGTTGATATTCTGCAAAGAGACCAGGACAACATAAAAACGATGGATTGTTTGCTACCGAGGCCTCTTGTTATTAAAACATTCCTTTCTAAGCAGAGACTATCTAAGAACACTGATCTTTTATTAAGTGTATGTATAATCAAAAGCTACAGAAATTTCAACAATAAAAAACTTGTTCTAACTAAGAATGTTATACCGCACATTTATCAGCGTTATCCGACTATAGCGCAGAAATCTTAACCTCGTCAGGAAGAACACAAACAACATACTCAAACATCAAGCTTACACTGGTCTTTCACAGCCGCACCAGTCCCTTGAACTTATGTATTATGGCGCTAGATAACTTACACAAAATAAGAATCTGGATGCTCCATCTAGGGTAAGCTACTTTCAAAGAAACAGGCAGTCGCGTCATCGATTTTCCGCCTTATGAACCCCTGTCGAGTGCCCCTCCAAGGAACTGCGCTAAACTCCACTGTCCCAGTTGCGTCACTGTGGTTGGGTGCCTGTCTTTTGACGTCTGTGCTTCACTTTCACTTTCACTTTCACTTTCAATTTCGACTTTCGCCTTACACCTTGATGCTCTCATAACTTGACCACAACAAAACAGATCTAACACGCGTGTCTTATCGTCGCAAGCTCAAGGAAGAACGACACTGAGGACTAATTTCTCTATCTCACGTTACCTTCCGATAACGAGCAACTATTAAACCCCGGCACTCTCCCCGCTGTTGTCATAGCGGGGCATCGACTTCGTTTCGACCGAACAGCTACACCGAACCTTACGATATCACATCAATCGACCTACGTGTAGCCCTCGAGCCTACTTCTGGACCTCTAACCCCCCGATATTCTCATTCGATATCGTCAAACGCATCAGCTCGAGAACCAGCGCCGTGTCGCTGAGTGTCGCCAACCATGGACGACAACATCTCCACCTTTATGGCCATCACTGGGGCAAGCACCGATGTCGCCCGTAGCTTCCTTGAAATGACCGCTGGCAACTTTGAGCGTGCCATAGAACTATTCTACGAAAACCCTGATCTCGTATCTGGCGTGGGAGCTGGTCTCTCTTCGACAAGCCAGCCAGCGGCTGCTCCAGCACCCGCGCCCGCGCCCGCACCAGCCAGAGGCAACATTGGCAGACAAGACTCGGCGGGTGTCATTCACATCGACAGCGACGAAGATCAGGACATGCAAATCGACGACTTTAGCGACCACGACGAGGACAACGAAACGGCTGTCGCTGCCCAAGCGGCTGCTTTGGCTCAAGAAGAGGAAGACATGGCCATGGCCAAGCGCCTGCAGGAGGAGCTATATCAAGGGAACCAAGGGTCTGGATCAGGAGGAGACCAAGACGAAGTGAGGGCGCCCATCGCGCGAACCACTGAGACCCTGGTGGCCCCTGGCTGGGGCGGTGGTGAGAATGACGATGGAATGGAGGCAGCCTTTCTCGAGCAGTTGAGGCAACGCCGGAGGGAAAACCCACGTGAGTGCTATTAAATCTACAAAGCCAACTCGTTACTGACATAATAAATGTAGCTCATCGTGCCGGAGGGCCATTTTCGCAACAAATATGGGGCGACCCTGAGCGTCGTCCTACTCAGCCGACCGAGAATGGATCTCATGCGAGACGGCTTGAAGACTTGTTTCGGCCACCTTATGACTTGATGGCACGAATGTCTTGGGATGATGCGCGCACTCTGGGCAAGGAGGACAAGAAGTGGATCATGGTTAATCTCCAGGATATGAACGACTTTAACTGCCAGGCCCTTAACCGCGACATCTGGAAGGATAAGGTCGTGAAGGACTTGGTCGCGGAAAACTTCATCTTTTTGCAGTACGACAAGGATTTCTCAGACGCCCAGGAATTTGTCACTTTCTACTTTCCCAACCAAACTCATGAGAACCCCGACAACTACCCTCATGTCTCGATCATCGACCCGCGAACGGGCGAGCAGGTTAAGGTTTGGAGTGGGAGACCTTTCCCTTCGGCCCAGGATTTTCACGCTGAGCTTGCCGAATTTCTGGATCGGTACAGTCTTGCAGCCAACAGCAAGAACCCGGTAGCTAAGGCAACGGCACGCAAGCCACAGAGAGTGGATGTTGAGCGTATGACCGAGGACGAGATGCTGGAAATGGCACTGAAGAATAGTTTGGAAGGCACCGCTAGTGGAGGTTCTTCGACACCTAACCTTCACGATCCCGATGCTTTGACCAAATCTCCTGCGCCCGAAGAGATGGGCAAAGGCAAGGAACCGGAGCCACCCGTTCAGCAGAGCCCGTGGGCTCAAATCTCGAGCACAAACCCGCATACAGAACCGGAAGCCAACCCAACAACCACTACTCGTATTCAATTCCGACACCCCACTGGGCGTGTCATTCGCCGATTCAACCTTAACGACCAAGTCCGCAGGATCTACGAGTGGCTCAAGGCGGAGCCCCTGGAAGGCAAGGATGGGGTCGAATTCGAACTCAAGAAGATGCCAGCTGGCCAGGACCTCATCGAGAGCCTGGATGCGACTATTGCAGATACAGGACTGAAGCAAGGCACGGTTATGATCGAGTTCATTGAGGACTGAGCTGACAAGGTCGCTCATAATATGATCAATGAGTTTATTTATGCGGGACTAAGCAAGCATTTGCGGATAGATCAGTATCGGAGCCATCGGAGTGAATTGGACTGGCTGCGGCCGGTGGTACAGGCGGGTTCTGAATCCTTATGAGGCATCGATTCTTATTGGGATCGATTTCAAATTTTCCGGCGGAGGGATATGGTGGTCACTGTCTTTAGACAAGTCGCTTGGACTTTTGTAGCAAAGATGAAATGATAAACCAGTGTGAACCTGACCTTTAATAAGTTGATGTTTCTTGAGTTGAGAGCAAATTGCTAACACCGAGTGCTATTACCTGTATAATAAGAGCATATGCATAAATTCCCGATGCTGTATGCATCACTCTCAGCTATAGCACCCAATACTAGGTAGGTATGTTTAATCACGTCGACTCATTCCAGGATAATGTGTCAAAACCAATCTTGCTGTGTGGTCCAATCCAATTGTTTATCTACCTAGGCAAAGCATCTATTAATGCGTTTTACTATGTGCCGGAAAAGAAGAACAGGTAAATCAAGCTATGAGGACCCCGTACGAGATATTCATTATTACGAGTTGTCATAGAGGTCTAGAGATACATAAATACTTGCTAAATGCAGGTAATAATTGGCCTTTAGACGATCGGTCTGTAACTGAGGCTGAGGGCAGTGGAGGTGCGGGGAGGGAGATTTATAGCGGTCCCTCCCCTGTAAAATGGCCACTTACAGGGCAGGGGCTCATGTTGGATCCGCTCCAAGGTCGCACCAGGAACGGCCGTGAGCAGATCGATTCAGGTTCGATTGGATTGGATTGGACGTGATGTGATGTGTGACATTAATTGATTGGTAAGGAAAGAACTCTGTGGTTGCTCCTCAACAACCCCACCTCCCACCTGCCCTTGGCAAGGTAAACAGACCAGAAACTGAGGAAAGGCGCATCGACCTTACTTTTTCTTAGCTTGCGCCTGCTTGTTTTGGTTGCATGTTGATTCCTTCCCTTGCGTAGACGGAGATTGGCTGCGCTGTGCGACTTTCTCTTCTCATCTCGTTTCTTCTCTTCCCCTTCCACGTGAGCACAAAATTATCTCCCATTTCTTCTTTATCTCTGTTTCGTTTTCTTATCAATACTCTCTTTAACCAGCCGAGACTCGAGGTTACCACCAGCACGGTCCGAGACAAGTCAACGCCTCTTTTGGTGGTGGGGTTGCTGCTAATTAAACGACACCGCCAAACCATCATATCCCACTTGACCAGATTCGATTCGAGTTTACGCGCTGCTACGATACCCATTTCCCTGTGAGCAGTCTACGGTGTCTTTCGACCGATTCATATCTTCTTGACCTTCCGAGAGGCCAACGAACCCTCAGCGACGACGGTTACTGGTGGACGTGGGACAGGGATAACAACTGCCATCCACAAGCAATCGAAACCTGCGCTCGAACAGAATACACAATGGCGGACCGTGAGCGTGATGCCGAAGAGGGGAACGAGGCGCTGGACCCAGAGCTTCTTTACTCCAAGGAATACTGCATCGGTCAGTTCTGCCATACTCTTGTGTCGTGCGACACCAGCTTGTGTATTTGGGAGAACAACCATATTGACATTGTGTAGGCGGCGGCAGCTTTGGCAAAGTTTACAAGGGGTACGAATGACAAGCACCTACAATTGAAAACAGAGCTGATGAAATAACAGAGTTGATAAGCGGACTGGCCAGGCCGTTGCAATCAAAGTCATCGACATTGAGAGTGCCGAAGATGAAGTTGAGGACATTATACAGGAAATCGCTATCCTGTCAGAGCTACAGTCACCTTATGTCACCAAGTACTATGGGTCCTATGCGAAAGGCGCCGAGTTATGGATCGTAATGGAGTTCTGCTCGGGAGGAAGCTGCGCCGACTTGATGAAGTCAGGACTGATTGGAGAGGACTACATCGCCATCATGATTCGTGAGCTACTTTTGGGATTGGATTATCTTCACTCCGACAAGAAGCTGCACCGAGATGTCAAAGGTAAGAACCATTATAATCTTGCCCTGGTCGGTGGCTAATCGCATTGACAGCTGCCAATGTACTCCTTAGCAGTAATGGACAGGTCAAGCTGGCTGATTTTGGCGTTTCGGGCCAGCTCTCTGCCACCATGACCAAGAAGAACACTTTTGTTGGCACACCATTTTGGATGGCCCCAGAGGTCATTAAGCAATCTGGGTACGACCATAAAGCCGACATCTGGTCTCTTGGTATCACGGCTCTCGAGTTGGCCAAAGGGGAGCCCCCTTATGCCGACATTCACCCCATGAAGGTCCTCTTTCTGATACCCAAGAACCCTCCTCCACGGCTAGAAGGCAACTTTACCAAGGCCTTCAAAGATTTTGTTGAGCTATGTCTCCAAAGAGATCCAAAGGAACGACCGACAGCCAAGGATCTGCTGCGACACCCGTTTATCAGACGGGCAAAGCGAACGACCTATCTAACGGAACTCATTGAAAGGCATGCACGCTGGGCAGCCACGCACAAGGGAGAGGATGACGACAACTGGGATTCATCCAACAGAGGTCGAGTTCCAGCAGAGCGTGAGAGGGTTGATGAAGATATGTGGGATTTCGGCACTGTTCGACTCGTTGGCGAGCGTGGGGGCATCGTCAATCGGCCGGGCCTCAACGTTCTGGATGAGAGCGCAGCGAATGCGCGCTCTTCCCGACCTTTGGAAAGCGAAGAGGATTATGGGGAGCGGCGACGTGAAGGAAGCCCAACGAAGGCGCGAGATTTCGCCTTCCAGCCGCTTGAGACCGTCAAGGCGCCTAATGCAGGTTCGAGACAGTCGAGTCCACAACGGAAGGCTGTTCCACAGCCGCAACAGCATCAGCAACTCCCATCACCTACGAAGGTGCTGCCTCCTGGCACTCCTTTGAAGCCTCCGCCCAGGGATAGCGCTGAGACTCCTCGGCCCTTACGACCAATCCCAGCCGTACCGGTGGCTGAGTCTCCAGAGTATGATCGCGAGCTTCAAAGCCAACTGCAGCGTGATATGAGTATGCTCAATCTGGATTACGAGTCACGTCTTGAGCGCAAGGCAAGCCCTCAGACCCAACCACCACAATGGCCAGTACCACCTGCTCCGCCAGCACACCAGGCACGACCCACGACATCGAAGCAGATGAGCCTACCTGAGATACCACCATACAGGGGCAATCAAGGTCCGCAGCAACAAAGGGCACCTTCGTTACAGCAGACCCCCTCACCACAAACTCAAATGCCTCTTCCAGTCCCAGGGGGCGCACAAGGCCCTCGACCCTTTCCCTCGAAGGCCCAATCGCCAATACCGACGGCACCTTCATCATTTCCTCCACCTGCGCCAGCTAACCCGAATGGCGAGTTGGACGCGCTGAACGATGTCATTTTCCCCGCGCTGGAAGAGGCGCTCAAGCGACGCCAAATCAACCTTCAACAGATGTATAAGCCAGGACAAAACCCAGCCCAGCTGACACCTCAACAACAACGAGCGGAGGTTTCGCACGAAAAGTTGCGAAAGCTTGTTTACAAGCTAGCGCATGTTTGTAAAGAAATTGATCATTATGACAAGGCTGAACCAGTTGGAATGGGTAGAGAGGTTGGCAGTTTCCTCGAGGGACTTCTTGAAGAGATCTTGGTGAGGGTGGAGCCACTAGATGAAGACGAAGATGTTCACGGCTAGTACCACATGTGTATGGTATGGGAAATCATGAGTTTGAGCAAGTAGCGACATGACTTTGGCGTTTTGGTCTGGCAATGGATACGACATGTTACGAGAATTACGAGCCCTGAATGGCGGGTTGACGACAGAAAAAGGATAAACTCGGTGGCTGGGATGAAGTACAGCAGAGAGAAGTCATGGCTGTGAAAGGCCGCCCGGTATGGTGTCGATGAATAATCTCTTTTTGTTCGTGTGATAGAATCTAGCGATGCTTGGTCTGCTTGAATTGCGCATGATATCACGACTACCTATGGTTTGGTGTATTGGCAATGACTGAAGTGATGGTTGGCCACGTGCATAGGTACTTCAGGTAGAGGCGAATATTGATAAAGACCTTACCGTATTATTGTCAGAGTGCTGTTCTGAAGGCGTTGCGATCTTGTTTTGCTCGGCGCTTGGCAATAGAAAGATTTCAGGTCTGCTGGGTTTTAATCGAATTACCTTAGGAAGGCAAGGCAACATCGGATGGATCCGGAAGACAAGGAAGAGACCAAGAAGTAGCTACGAATAGAAACATGTGCGAGAGGAACAAATCGAGTGTAATTGGGGCTGGGTTTATGAAACTATTCAAAACTTCTATATTTTATGTCTATACAACCATGGCTCAGCTCAAGCCCTAGCTAGATTCGTCCTCTTTCAAGAAAGGCTTTTGGAACGTCAACATATCGACTCCTCAAATACTCGCCAATACCTTTGCCTAACCCATCAATACGATCTGATGAGGCAATACCTCCATTCAAGTTATCCAAAACTCGGCTATACCGTCATTAGTATCATCAAGCACATTCAGTGAATAGGGAAACTTACAAGTGCACAGCGTTGATACCAGGGAACTCAACTCTCTCGACTCTCCTATCCGGATTTCCCTTGTACCAATCGTCTCCAAATAGTTGCTTGAGTTTCGAGACTGTCAAAAGGTTCCTCAACCAGGCATACTCGTCGTTGTTGCGCACAAAGAAACCAACATTGGAGTTGTCTCCCTTATCTCCCGACCGGGCATGCACAACACTTCCCAGCGGTGCCCACTCTGTCGGTCCAAAAGAGAGCATATCCATTGGCCCGTGAGTCTCATTCGATGGACGCACAATAGGATAACTCGTCGTTTCTGTTGGGGGTTCAACGCGTAATGTAGCACCGGTGCTCATCTCAACACGATGATCAATAGAAGAAACGGGCATAAGCGCAGGAAACATTTCCATAAACGGTTTGGGCGTCATGGTTCTGAAATCCAGGTTCATGTGATATCCTGGATAACTCTGCATGCGCAGTGCATAAATAGGCACCTTGAACTTGTCAACATCGATATCCTCCTTCCGACGAGCCTGCGCAAAAACACGCAGCGATACAGTACCCGCCTGCTGCGAAGTCGGGTTTTCTGCAGGTGTACCGTATAGTTCGATGCTGAGGCGACTGAACTTGGAGTCTTTGAACATGTGTGCTAGCTGGGCTTTCATCATAGCTGCTTTCTCGGCTACGTCGAGACCGTTGATGTAAAAGGTTGCTTCGGCTTGAAAACCGCCCTTGGCAGCGATCATGACTTTTGCTGTTGGTGGAGGAGGAAGGCCTTTTACGCATGAGACAGAGACGCGATTGGGTGAGTCTTGCTCTACTCGTACGTTTGATAGATCGGCCACGACGTCGGGATTGAGGTACAAGTGTCCTTGAAGCTCGTAGAGTAACTGAGCCGTGACAGTCTCTTTCGTAACGCGTCCACCACCTTCACCCGTCCGGCCGATTGTACAACGCCCCTTGGGATCAATCTCAGCGATAGGGAATGCAATGTCCACAAGCTCAGGAAGAAAGTCCTTGAAGCCGGAGAAATTGGCGCCAACCACGTAAGGGCCGCACTCGATGAGATGGGCTGCTAAGAGTGAACCAGCGAGTTCCTCGTATTGGTCTTCGCGCCAGCCGTGATACCACGCTGCTGCACCCATGACGGGAGAAGCATCGGTACACCGGCCGCATATGACTATACGGGCACCGGAGCGGAGAGCTTGGACGATGCCCCAGCAGCCAATGTATGCTGTTGCGCAACAAGGCGTGAAACCCCATGAATCGAGCGTCTGTTCTGGATGATCCAGATGCGTAATTGGCACATTCCTCCTCTTGTTCTCATCCATGATAAGATCTGATACATCATCACCCAAAACCTTTGCAACAACACAATCTCCATATCCTCTCTTCTCACAAAGCTGCCTGACTTTTTCATACAGCGCATCAGTATTCAGCGCTCCTGCGTTTGTTACTACGCGAATGTCGCGCTGCATGATATCATCAAGACACTCGTCAAGCTGCTCAAAGAAGCCGTTCTCGTAACCTAGGTTAGGATCGACTTCTTGCTTGGTGATGGCGTTCCAGGCAATGTTCATCTCGGAGAGCCAGTCGCCCGTGATGACGTTGACGTTGCCGGAGCGGACCATGCGCGCCATGGCGTGCGGGTGGTCGCCTGTTGCGCCTGAGACATTGCCGATGCGGATGGGTGGTCTATCGAGCATTTTGGTGTGTGTATGTGGTTGAGGATGGTAGGAAGGTGTGGGAGGTGGTGAGATGAGAGTGAGAGGGGTGTTGAAGAGAACTACTGAGACCGAAATATGCGGCTCTGTAAGTTGTGGAACGTCGGTATAAAAATATTTGTCAGTTACCTCGGGCCATTCACATCTATCATGACTTATCATAAGTCCGGATTGATGTATTGTGCCTCATCGGGGCCGGCGCCGAGTAGGGATCCACTTCTGCGGCCCGGCTGTGTTCGGTCTCGGCGACCGAGTCCGTCATCGCCGCACATTTTGCATGAGTTGGACAAGGGTTTCTTTGTTGGCGCAATAGCAGAGTCTCAACACCACTGTTTTCCATATCAGCTCAGAACAGTTATCTGGATTCAGCTCTCTTTAGCATTCCACTTGTCTGACACAGAAGATTCTATCAATGAGGCCACTCCTTATGGTTTAACAGGACCTGTGTGTGCAACTTGAGCAGTTATCACCACTTTCATTACATATAAGGCTACCCGATAACATATTAACTGCGATACATCTCAATAATATCTGTGAGAATCAACACCAAGACCAAAGAACCACTCCTGCGACAGCTGCGATATCGCATCATTATGAAACTCATCCAGCCCAAGACTCTGCAGATCTCCAAAACAGTCCCTAAACGTACTGTCCACCGTCATATTCGCCAAGTCTGCAGAGAAAGACCCATCATCAACTGTCGTGACATTCATATCAGTGGTGTTGTTGCTCGGTGTCGAAGCCTCGACGACGTCTGCTACTACAGCGTCGCTCAGTCTGTCAAATAGATCAGAGCAGTTCCGCGCGAGATCCCATCTTTCAGAAACTGCTACTAGAACCTTTGAGCATGCGCGCGTATCATTGACGACTTGGTTTATCGTAGGCGTTACGTGTAGTTGCGCACGTCCTGGTTCAGAATGGAGGGCTTGGAAGTGATGCCGTAGTGCGAATATGTACGACAGACCAGCCAGAAAGACAGAGTGCATAGTTATCCATGAGTAGTTCAGTCTTCGAGAACGGTGTAAGCTTGCATATAAACTGATGGATTCTCGAGCCGAGTCAAAGATATTCTGCAAAGCAAGACTATTCGTCGACGCATCGTTTAAACACGGCGATGGACGGAAGAGCATCAGCATGCCATTGTGGTAAAGAAGGCGATACCATTCTTCCGAACGAAAACTCGAGCCGCTTTCTGGTGAAGCTGCCGTTGCATCGCTTTTAACAAGCGGTAGGTTGGGCGTCTCTGTATGCCACTCTTGTAATTCCCTCGCCAGAGCTGTACGCATTTCCTCATAACTTATGCTCTGAAATGTGACATGTTTTGCGCTTCGATGCAGCGCGTTGATGATCTTGCCGCAGATGAGACGGTAGCGAACAATATGTACAAAGACAGATGTCGCAGCGCGGTATTGAGGTGTTCCGTAGGGTGCGGAGGAGAGAGGACTCATATCCTGGGGGAGTTGGTCGGGAGTTGAGCATGTTGGGAGATCGACATCGATGTCTTCGAGTTGGATGGCTAGTGGTCGACCAAGGGCGAGACTTGTAACGCGGTCTAGAGCGACGAGACTCCAGAAACATCTTCTCTTGGTCTCCATCTCTTCCTCTTTAGCTTTGAGATCTGGATCGTTTTCGGTTTGGGGTAGTGCGTATGTTGCAGCTCGATGGAGGCCCATTTCTAGACACGTCCGAGCAGCGACGCCGATGAGATGCCATACACTTGTTGTGGTGTTACTTGACGTGGTACCCATTCTGTACTGACACACCAGAAGCAAAGCTTGCAGCCTCTCAATACCATCTCGAGCAAGTACGTCTGCTAATCTTGTCATAGCGCGGTTGTAATGGGTCTCAGCATCGTAAACGCCGTTCCAGTTGAACTTGTGAACCTGGGCTGTGCCTATCGCGAGAGTCATGTCGACCAAGAAAGCATCCACGGGGTCTTTCTCGCGGCCTTCTCCCGCTTCGTATACTGCGTCCAAGGAGCGGTAGAGGGATTTGATCGAGAGAAAGGGGTAGCAGAGGTGGTCATGGCTGCAGTATGCTTTGAGAAGTTCTGATGCGAGGCTCTTGGGCGGTAGACCTGATCCTCCCTGAGGAGAATTGAAACCAGATATCGAATTTGGCTTCCATCCTGGAGCATTGAGAGAAGAGGACGGTTGTGGTCTGGACTGGAGTAGATTGGCGAGTAAAAGACCGCTCGTAGACCCAACAAAGCGATGTCCTCCACCTGCAATGAGACTCATCTGGATCACCTCCTCCGCAACCTCCTCATCCCCTGGACTCGACCCATTGAGCTGCGTGGTAGCCGGTGTATGAGCCACAGGTACCTCTGCTTGTCTAACAGGCGCCTCAGACTGTCGAAGCTGCGCAGACAACGTCTCATTGTTAGCCTGTAAGTCACGAATCCGCCTCTCAAGCTTCTGAATATTCCTCCGCCGCAGCTGATGTTCGCTGACGGCGTACTCACACGTCGCGTCGGCTCGTTTGCAGGGGCTACATTGAGGTTGGAGCTTGTCACAGCGGACTTTGCGGCGGTGACATCTATCGCAGGCGCTGGAAGTCATCAGAGTGAAGCCAGTCCCAGTCTTTTGGATCTGTGGATGAAGAGGTTTCGGGGGCGGCGATGGGGGCCGTCTCGGTGGGTGAGGCCGAGTAGAAAAGAGTAGATGTGAAAGATACCCCGCTTGGAGTTCCAAGTTATGGGTCTTCGGCTACAAGCAAGCGGAAATGAGTCGTGAATGATTTGACAAAAACTAGTTTTGGTTGATGGGTAGCATTGATCCTGACTCGTGGGGTCAACTGTCACTGCTATTGTAACCCTGTTGTTAATAGTATGGTTGTGTATGTCTCTGAATGCCCTCGTCATGGTTCGTCTAAGTAGTAGTAGATTGAGTGTAAACTGTACCTCTTCTGATCTCTCTTCCTACCAATAAACAAGTCTCACAAAGCCTATATCGGAATTCTTTAACCATTCGTCTCTCCAACGGCGTCAATCTTGTGTTAATAGTCCCAGGCTTTCATCCCCATTATCTCCAGTAGCGTCTTGGCACCGACCATTCGGCGTCCGGGGCCGTCGCCGAAACCGGGGCCTTCGTTGGTGATCGCCTCAACAATCCCCGCCCCCCGTGGACCATATCCCCGGATTCAAAATCTGGAATCTGGGGTAAGTTGTGCGGGGAAGAAATTTTCAAGTCAAATACTGCGACATTCCCCTGCTCAGATGAATGATCCAGACAACCATCTCTCTACTCATCATCTACATTGAGCTCAGTTATGACTTCACTTCACGAGCAAAAGCCCATTGAGGGTGTTGATGCTGAGAAGCAGAATGCGGCTCATCAAGAGTACTCTGCTGAGGTTCTTGACAAGAAGGGCAATGGAGATTACTCTGGTGCTGCGGCAAAGACTGATCCCGAGGAGATCAAGTTGGTCAAGAAGTTGGATAGATGGATCATGGTAAGTCTCTCATCCTTCCTTAACCCCCTTCTATGAGTAGTCTAACAATGACAGCCCACTCTTTGGACCATGTACTGGCTCAACTACCTCGATCGCAACGCCATCACCCTCGCGCGCCTCAACGGCTTCGAGGAAGACCTCAACCTTCAAGGCTCACAGTACAACACAGCCGTCTCCATCCTCTTCGTCGGCTACATCCTCGGCCAAATCCCCAGTAATATGATCATCACTCGTGTTCGACCATCTTGGTACATGGGCGGCTTCATGATGGCCTGGGCTGTCGTCAGCTCCCTCACCGCCGTGGCCAACAACTATGTCGGTGCTATTCTCACGCGCTTCTTCCTCGGTGTTGTTGAGGCGCCTTATTATCCTGGTGCTCTATACATGCTGTCTACCTTTTATACGAGAAAGGAACTGGCGACTCGTATCAGTATCTTGTACTCTGGTAATGTCCTCGCTTCTGCATTTGCAGGCCTGATTGCTGCTGGTGTTTTCGAGGGTATGGATGGATTGGCTGGTATCAAGGGATGGAGATGGCTATTCATCCTCCAAGGAGCCGTTACTTTCGCCGTTGCCATCGTCGCTTGTTTTACTCTCCCTGACGAGCCTCTGACTACACGATGGCTCACCCCTGAGCAACGACAACTTGCCCACGATCGCGTCCTCCGAGATACAGTCGGCCAGAAGGGCAACGGCAACCCCTGGAGCGGTCTCCGTGAAGCCATGGCCGACCCCAAGGTCTGGGTATTCGTCGTCCTGCAGCATCTCCACTTGGCAACCAACGGCTTCAAGAACTTTTTCCCTACTATTGTCAACACTCTGGGCTTCAACACCACTGTTACTCTTGTGTTGACATGCCCACCGTTCCTGATCGCAGGTGCTATCTCGATTCTTTGGGCGACGTCTTCAGGACACTTTAACGAGAGTACTTGGCACATCACCATCTCCAAGATTGTTGCTACCTTCGGTTTCGTCCTAGCCTGCTCTACTATGAATGTCGGAGCGAGATACTTTGCCATGTGCGTCTTTACTATTGGTACTTATGGTGTCAACTCTATCCTTCTGGCTTGGGTTGGAAACACCTGTGGTCAAACAAAGGAGAAGAAGGCATCTGCTCTGGCTCTCGCCAATGTCAGCGCAACACTCAGTCTGATCTGGACTCCTGCAAGTAACCACTGCAAGTCTTTCAGGATAAAAGCTAACCTTTGCAGTATCTTTGGCCTTCTTCGGATGCACCTCGCTATGTGCTGCCGCTCTCCAGCAGCGCCGCTTTTGCTGTTGCGTGTATCGCTGGAGTCTGGCTTATGAGATGGATGTTGGTCAGGCAGAACAGGAAAATTAGGCAGTCAGATTCTGAAGCTACTCTATTCTACGCTTATTAGGAGGTACGAGGTTAGCTAGTTGAGTTGATTTGGCGACGGCCAACTGCATGAAGCATTGAATATAACTGTTATGACATGTCCTAAAGTTTATAAATCACTGGCCTTATCTGCCTCTTGAAGATATTTTCATCCCTTAGGGCACCCTAAGCCATAATATTGAAGCCTAATATCATAAATTAACATAAAATTCAAGTCTACTTAGGGTAGGCTTATGATTTATGGTCATCTTATTCCCATTCACTTAAAGGTTGAGATCTTCCTGCGACAGTTTATAAAAGACGTCCCCAGCATGTGGCACGACATCGACGTCGTTGCCGTAATCACCCAGCGTGCTGGATGTTACGGTTCATAACCTGCTGTAGAATGGGATTAAAAATGCCGACCTTTGGTGTTCCGTATCAGTAGATGTTTGATAGACATAACTCTGGCTTGTGCTCCGACATGTCCACGATTCTATCCCACTCCCAAGCCTCGGAGTAAAAATCATGGTCCTCTTTCACGTCCGGTAAAGGTCCTAGGCTCTCCAAAGAGAATAACCAGAACCCTATCGCTGTTTGGGGTGCCTGCTCCAGATCCTCGGCAATCTCCTCAACAAGCCGACAACCTCCATGCGGTGACCCTTTCCTCAACCGCCGCAAATGCTTTTTCCACGTTTTATCTTCATCCTGGATCCATTTATTCGCGCTTTGCAAGTCACATATCCCTATGCCTTTCCCGTCATAGAGGGCAAAGCGATAGTCAACCTTGTGCTTGTGTTGTACGCCTAATGAATCAAGGAATCTGAACCAGCGATAGAATAACTCCCGCGCGTCATGCTTTCCCAGATAAACTCGCTTCAGGTCTTTATTTCGTAGCCGAGAACTTTCGGCATAACGGGGACAGCGCGATGCATCTGCGTGCTTCGGATAGCGAAAACGCCGTTTGTGTGGCCAATCCACATGCGATCAGCTCTCCTTGTAATCACCGTAAAGCGCTCTATTCTAGATAAACACAGACTCAGAAGAGATGTATCTCGACCACGGATGTCAGGTGTCTTGTAGGCAAAGCCATTAGCTCTGACATAAAGGGCGAGGTTCATGAGGCCAATATGACGGGGATCACAGGCCCAAACTTCATAAGCAAAAGCTTCAAAAACCTCCAAGTAGTCAATACATAATGTATCTAGCTCAGGACAAATATAAAGAGTTCCACCGTCCCCCCATTCTCCTCCTCGTCGGTTCAAGCAAGGCAGGTGAACGCAAGAAAAGGCCAAAGCTACACGCCGTGACTCAGAAGTAGTTCAAAATAGCTTGCTTATCGTTCCACGAGACCATAGGAGAATTCTGTAGTTCCGGGGTGTTGCTTCTTTGCAACCGACCGCCTCCAGGTTGATGTCAAGGATGCGCTCGTGACTGAGTGACTGTTCCCATATGAGCCAACGGATGTCCCCAGGGAGTCTGTCAAATAAATGAAAGGCGACATCTGGCCTGGGGGAAGGATTAAAAATTTGTAAATGACGGTTCATGGCAGGTAACGGCGGGTCGATAGATGTCATATTGACTGAGTTAAGCTTATATGCACTTGTACCTGAATTATTGAAGACTGTTATCGGTTTGCTTTAATGGGCGGAACTCGTTGTTATATACCTATGCATAGAAAAGCTGTGGAGTTAAAGTGTGACGGGATGTGGCGATCTCTTCACAAACTGCAGAAAGCTAGAAGAAGTATATTCACTCCAGGAAAGGTTAAAGTTATAGCTACACTCCATTTTTAATTAACCTTGCGTACGAGAAATTGATCACAAACAACATGAATCTTCTGTGTTGGTATCTCGTCTGTGAAGGTTGCAGTCAGTGGGCCGTCTCCGTTGGACTCACGAGGAGGCTCATCAAAATGCAATGCCTGGCGTTGGCTCCATCACAGGGATGAGGTAATTATTAAGTATGGTGCGGAGTATACTTTCAAAGGCGGAAGGCTATTATTAAGATTTGAAAGGTCTGGTGGTTCCTTTTCATAATGAACACCGACTTTCGACGCTCTGGTCATAGTAGATGTTCGACAGACACAACTCTGGTCTGTACTGCGACATGTCCCGGATTCGGGGCAAGCGAAAGTCCATTTGCCAGTCAACATGAGGCTCATTAATATCAGGCAAAGGTCCCAAGCTCTCCATTGGAAATAGCCAGAAACCTATTGCTGGCTGAGGCGCTTGTTCCAGCTCCTTTGCCACCTCTTCCGCTACTTGACAACCTGGAAAGTTCGCCTCCCGCAGTTCTTCCATTCTTAATCGCCATTTCTCGTCGTGAAACTGTGCAAGCCAAGTAGCACAATGACGATCGGATATGCCGCCAATGCCAGTGTGACAGAGTCCGAAGCGATAGTCAACCTTGTGGTTATGCTGCACTCCCAATGATGCGAGGAACTTGAACCAGCGATAGAAGTCCTTTCGTGCATCTCCTATCCCTAGATCTACCCGCTTCAGGTCCTGGTCCCTTAATCGAGGATCTTGTGGTAGCCAGTCAAAGCTGACAGGTCTCGCCAGGAAAGGGACGGCGCGATGATGGGTATTTGTGGCCGTCCCGTCGCTGAACTGACGACCTTCGGATAGCAGCACACTTCGTATCACTGGGCCACCCATTATATGCATGCGCTCTAGTCTCCGTAAGGTTTGCTTCAGAAGAGACACATCTCGTCCTTGAATGTCTGGTAACTTGAAGCCACACCATCGGCTCGAAACTTTCAAAGCGATATTTATGAGGCCGACGTGACGAGGATCGCAGGCCCAGATGTCATGGGCAAGGTATTCAAATCCCTCTAAGCAGTTTATCTTTACTGTATCTAGCTCGGGGCAAAGATAGAGAGGCCCTTCAACCTTCTTTTCCTTCTTCCTCTTCTCCTCCCTTCTCCGTGGGTAGAGGCAGGGTATCTTGACGCGATAGAAGGCCAATGCTACACGCCGTGACTCAGAAGTGGTTCGAAAAATCTTGCTGATTATCTTGAGGTTCCTTAAAAAGAGGATATACTTTTTACTTGTCGTTCCCTCTTTAGTTGGGTGTAGGTATAGGCCGATGCTAAGGATGCGCTCGTGACTGAGTGACTGTTCCCATATGAGACAGCGAATTTACGCAGGAAATCGAGTAAATAAGGGGAAAGTGACATCTGGTCCAGGTTCAGGGTTGAAAAGTTGCAGATGACGGTTCGTGACAGGCGATGGTGGTTCGGTATCAAACATGTTGATTGGGTTGAGTGCGCGTGAAGTTGCCTCTGAACAAAAGAAGAAGGGAATGGCTTTGGGATCATTTACGAGCAGAACTGGGGGTTATATATACATGAAGACATAGGTCCTACGTGACTCACCAAAGTTATTTTGCATATCATCAGCGTACATGAAGTTGAGTTGTGACGATGTCTTCACAACCTGCAGGAAGCCATAGAAGTCTATTCACTCCTGGAAAGGTTAAGGTCACAGTTACACTGCCTTGTTGCTCAGTGAGCCACCTAAGTTTGCACACGGGAATCTTATCATAAGTGACATAAGTGCTCTATGCTGATATCCCTTGTTTTAAGGTTGCGTTTAGTAAGGCTGTCGCCATTGGGCTTACGAGGAGGCTCGTTAAAACGCTTGGTGTTGGCTTCATCACGGGGTTAAGGTAAATTATTAAGTTTGGTGTGAAGCAAACTGTCAAGGATACTCAGAACTTAGGATGATTTAGAGTATTATCTATAATCACGTTATGATGCTGTCTGAGTTCTTCCTGAGTTTAGATGAGTTGCCGAGATCTGATGTCCGCAGGCAATAGACAAACTGGCTCAGCCAAGATATCAATAGTAATATCACAATACAAGCCCAGAGTTATCAGAACCGTTTGATTCAAGTAAGATATGCGCCCAAACTATTGTCAAAACTGTCGTTAGTAATGCGTATCGAACAAATGAAGCTGCCCGAACAGACCAGCGGAATCGCTACCTTGTCCCCGGAACCCGTACGCCGTGTAATTCTGTTCCTAAACGCCTTCATAAACATATTCCAGGCTCTTTCGATATTATAAACCCTGTTTATCCTTTCCCATAGCAAATGTTTCCAAACTCATTGCTTTATAGTCTTGGCATAACTTGTGTATGTCTCAAACCACCCATCCCATCGCATGCGTGGAGGGTCGCAATACAGGCGAACATGCACGAATGATCGACAAGCTGTAGTAGTTCACTCGCAACCCTCCACGCGCCAAAGCAGTTCATCTAGGCAAAGTATATAACGTCCGCCATTCGTATCGAATCGATAACCGCGCAATCACCTAGTTATTGGCCAGCGTATCGCGAGGCGTGACGCCCATTGCTTGGCGCAGCGAAGGCGTTAACGAGTCGGTCGAGTCCCGTTTCGAATTTCTCCAATTCCCATCTGCTTGTGATCTATCGTACGTCGGCGGCGGAGCTTGAGGCAGGTCTACGGGCGGTTGCTTCAAGGGCGCAATACCGTAGTCTTCGAGTTCTTGAGTGTCTTTTGGGTCTTCGAGCCTGTCTAGTCGTTTGCGACGGCGGTGCAGAACACAAAGGAGTCCGACAATTCCGGCTGCTACCACGGCACTACGGGGAGGTCAATCGAGATGGATACCAGCTGGTGGAAGAGCGCATTTCGTACCCAACGGCGAGGAGAAGAACTAGCACTTCTCCTGTATTCATGCCTGGTCTTTCGCAGGTATTTGAGTACTGGTCGTTGCGACAGGATGCCTTGGCTTCTCGGGGGAGAACCCGCGTGACGTCCCATTCTTCTGAGGGCAGTGCGCCTGTATTCGGGTCGAGAATCATGATGAAGTAGAATATTAGTTGAATGAGTTATTAGATTAAAGATTCAGTCGATGGATCGAGGCATGAGTAAACAATTAGAAGCCAAGTTTTTGCCAAAACGACGAAGCAAGAGTAAGAAAGGGAAAGGGTCAGCCAACGGCAAGAGGCATTCACTACATTAAAAAGCCACCCTCGATAATGCCAACGGCACTGACGGGACATGCCATGCCATTTCTTCTCTCAGTACCTAAGTACCTAGGCAGGGAATAATAAGCTCAGTCCCCCCTTTGTCAGGAAGCTTGTCGTGACCCTAGTAAACCAGGGGCCAGTCCGGGCCTCGTAACAGGTGCAACCACGGAAATTGAACCCTTCGAATTGGTAGGTAGAATACGAGATCTAGACCTTTTTTTAATCGGCGTCTCGGTCACATTACGCTCCGTGTACCTTTTCTAGAAGCTTGATGATGTGTTTTCCAGCTACAGGTGAATGTTGTGCTTTGATGCTTTTCCGAATACCGGTGAAACGAGGATCCGAACAGACCAACACGATTGTCGAACTGAAACCGACCATTCCATACCCCAAACCAATACAATCTATCTAATGTCATTTACCTTGTTTTTTCTTTTGCTGCTAAATAAGCTTGTTTGTCAACACAAGACACCCCCTTATTGTGGGGAAACGCTTGTAATTAAACCAAGTGGGCATGATCCCTGTCGGCCATCGGCCGTTCCTGAATGTCAATCCCCCAGATTAAGGGATTGATTCCTATAACGTGACCGGGATAACAGAGATCACGTCACGTTAAGAAGAATGCCCAGACGGATGATCGATTTGATACAGCTTGGCTACGAATATCCATCAATAGCAAGCGATTGGCGGGAGATGATGGAAAACCGTTGCCACGCCCCGTCAGTCAGGATGCTCCGGAGGGTGTATAGCTGGCATGAACCGCTGAGATTATTGATACGACTTCTTCAATGGCTGTGTAAAAAGTTTATGCATATGAATCTGACAAATCAAGCTCTCGGGGCTTTCTACGGGAAGATTGAGTACAAGTACCGAGCGTATTACGACCTAAAAGCCGGGTTAATATAGAGGCTAGGACGCACTGTAGCTGATGATCCGTGAGCAGTTAAAGATTTGGCTGGTTCCTGATAAGCACTAACAAATAAGCAGGTAAAACTGATACAGCGTCTCTAAAGGAGCTATTATCTATCATCTCAAAATGCTTTTTGTCATACTAAGTAGGTAGCGTGGACCTCACTATCGGTATTAAAGATCTTGTTTGTCGCATCTCAGTGGAGGTTCAAGACGCAATCTCCAGACTTCAGAACTGGCACGGCTATAGGTCAAACTCATGAACCAGCAATAACCCATATCGCAGCTCGAAAATAAACTACAATATCAAGTCGCCTTGACCCATCTTGTCGCACAATGGAACAACATTAGACCGGAACCTCCTCTCACAATGACATAATTATCAGTTGGCCAAGCTCTCGTACCATGAAGCCATCTCCGCTTTCAAACAACTGAGGGAATAACACACACAATCATCATGGTATACTCTTTGACCCAACAGCTCCTTGCCTCAGACGAGCAAGGCTACAAGCGAGCAACTCAATCCGAGTTCCTCCGCCTCGCAGGCCATGGCAAAGCATCCAAGGAACTTCTTGGTCGCTGGCTTGCCAATGATCGTCTTTACATCCACAGCTACTGCCGCGGTCTGGGTAACTTGCTAAGCTTCCTCGAGTATCCCGCCACTGTGCAACGTGGCATAGATCCCGGGGCAACAACGCAACTTTTGGATTGGATTGTTGCCGCGCTGGTCAATATTCGACGAGAGGAAAAGTTCTTTATCAACACGGCGGCTGACTACGGTATTGACATCAACCTCGAGACGCAAGACGATGGAAGCGTTGCCTCAAGTACCAAGCTAGAAGGTCTACGACGCTGGGAAGAGCTGTTTTCTTCGGTGGCCGCGAAGGATGATGTACTTCCCTGGCTTGAGGCTGCGGTGGTGTATTGGGGAACGGAAAAGTGTTATCTCGATGCTTGGTCGTGGGCAAAGGCACAGCTTAAAGAGCAGGACGATCCCAGCAAAGATACGGATGGTGGTGCCGTGAGAAAAGAGTTTATCAACAACTGGACTTGCAAAGAGTTTGTCGAGTTTGTTGATGACCTCGGGCGGATTATCGACGAGGCTGTTGCGAAGGAGGTTGAGAAGAAGGGTGGTGATGTGAAAGAGAAGCTGTTCAAGAGAGTGGAAGGGAAGTGGCAGGATGTTCTCAAGGCCGAAGAAGCCTTTTGGCCAGCAGTGTAAACAGAACTGGAAATTCGTCAAAGCTGGGCATAGATCTCTCGAAATAAAGAGTGGGCAATGAAACAGTTTAAAAGGGTATCCGTCGAATTGAAAAGGCCTAGATTGAATGAATTTTCCACCCCCAACGCCGTACAATGCAAATGGCCACAGTTCATCATGCCATAGCTTAGAACTGTATTCGTCGCTTTCGTCCCGTATATTTAGATGTCGACTTGACAATCTTTCCCTTGCGCTCCATCTGCTCCTTTTTCTTGACGATCCACGCCTTACTACCCTTCTTCATAGCCGTATTGTTGCTCTTGAGCGATCTTCTCGCGTCCTCGACATCAATACCGTCCATGCCTTCGACGACTCCTGTGATGTCACCGCCATTGGCTTGGAGATCGCCACCTCCGACTGTAAGGACAAGGTAGAGTTTCTGGTTTTTGGTGCCGGGGTCATCTTCGAGAAGACCAGCGCCAAAGCCGGCTTTGACAGCGGCTTGTGTGATCATGTTTCGCTGCTGGTCGTTCTTGGGGTAGAATTGGCAGACGGCGCGACCGCCGCGCTTGAGAGAGGCGTATAGACCGTTGAAGAAGCGGGTTAGACGACCAGCGGGAGATGTATCGCTTGTTTCGGCACTGCAGAGCCATTGGATAGCAGAGATGCTAATGGCTGCGTCGAAAGTACCTGCTCGGAAAGGAACGCCTTGGCCGATATCTGCTAGCATGAGATCGCCTTCGACATCTCTTTGAAGCGCAATATCCAGCATTGATGGTGAAACGTCCATTCCAATCCAAATGTGAGGACCGCCCTCCTCGGGTTCGACAGAGGAGAGAATTTCGCCGGAGAGACCGCTACCGCAACCAACGTCGAGAATAAAAGAAGGTGTCTTGAGATCGAGAAGCTCCAGAGCTCGTCTCGTCATGGAAGCTTGAATATTTTGGATTCGCGAACTTGTCGTGTACTTTCGCGCTTCGGTATCGTCATAGTGGACGTCGGCCGCACTGAGAATGTGAGCTTGAGGGGCATCATGGCGGGGTTGAAGCAGCATACAGGGTATCCTCGGGTCGAGACATGATTTTTACAGTAAACTGACGATGAAAAAGGTGTATATAGGATCGCCGGTTCTCTAAGAGACGGTTAGACTAATCGAATGGATCACGAAGCGCACTTATCGCCAGTTCTTGGTGTTGAGTAAAGATTCCGACTTTTTTGTGGTGGCTATCGATAAGCACCCGCATCTTACACGGAACGGGAATACTTATCGTCCGGCGAGGAAGAAACTAGCGAGCTCCACTGCGATTGGTAAAAGTGTCCTTCTCCTGTCCTCCCTCCTTGAACCTGCAGAAAATCCTCTACCTAGGTACCCTCCATTTGGAAACCTCCTTCCTCCAACATGTGAACTCCAACCTTGTCTTTGCTTGCGCCTCTACACAACGCATCGCAATCATGTGGATTCTGCCTCTTGTCGGCTACGCTGGAACCCTTCTGGGATTCTGCTTCTTGACTCTGGCTATTGCTTCGGGTCTTTACTACCTGTCGGAGCTCGTCGAGGAACACAGCGTCATCGCGAAGCGCTTCTTGACGCGTCTGATTTACAGCGTCATTGGTATCCAGACCGTCCTTTGGCTGGTTGATGGACTGCCCTTCTGGGCTACGCTCTTGACTATCGGCTCGCATGTTGTTTACCTGGGCAATATGCGACGCTTCCCTTTTGTGAAGCTATCGGATCCCCTCTTCCTGGCATCGTGTGGTAGGTTTACCCCTGATCAAGCACTGATCGTTACTAATCATCACTAGTTCTTGTTCTGGTTAACCACTACGTATGGTTCCGACACTTCTCCGATACACAAGCTCGCGCCTACCAGCGTACCTCGTACTACGAAAGAGCCGACGTGCCAAGCTTCGCACAGATCGCGTCGTATTTTGGGCTTTGCGTATGGCTCGTGCCATTTGCGCTGTTTGTCAGTCTTTCTGCTGGCGACAATGTGCTTCCTACCATGGGCACCGAGCCTGCCCATGGCTTCGATGGAAAGGCCAAGCCTCAGGGCATGATCAAGGCTCTTGTGGATCAGATTCGGGGGGCTATCGGTCAGATCTTTGGATCCACCGCGTCTCCAGGTCTCGCTCGGCCGTAAAGGCTGCGCGTGCTTGGGATAGAAGCATTTCCTACGAGGACGGCTGGCGGGGGCGAGATGAACTGAAAATGTTCGCGTTTGCTCAATGAGCAGGCCAAGGTTGGGTAAGTCATGATTTTTACTACAAGTCTCTTCCCCCTCGCATATGATGACCCAAAAACTTCACGCTAGATTGTATTTGACAAGGAACCTTGTATGATTCCATTTATAAGTTTGCTGATCTACCTCAATCTTCATTTAATGTCTGCATACTTTTATTATCAAAATGCTGACTTGAGTTCTCCAGGTCTTTTTCGAGGATGTCATCCGTGATGCCGTTACCTACACTGAGCACACCAAGTGCAAGACCGTCACTTCTCTCGACGCTGTCTATGCTTCCAAGAGACATGATTGCACCCTCTGCGGCTCTAGTGGTTGAGCAATGCAATTATCTCGTTTGTACAAAACATCAAAGGGGCATGGCTGTATTGACGACATTCGAGGCCATGAGATTTGGATTTGATGAGTCAGCAATACAGCAACACTTGGGACGAAGCAACTTATACAGAAAGACTGTATCATCATCTTGCAATTCTTGCTCGTCATATTGAACACTTTACTACAACAAGCTACTCCATATTGTCGCTGCCGTTGACAATGCCACGTCACTCTTCGATCCCGCGCTGACGGTCATACCATACCGTCTGGTCTCTACCACCTTTGTGCCTGCTCGGGGAATCTGTTGCGTTCTGGGGACTGGATCTAATATCAAGCATGGTGTTGACCGTGTTGGTTTTATGCGTGTCCACGATGGGCGAGAACGATTGACCGAAGGGGACGGTATTCTATGAGAACATTGGTCTATCATGTCAGCCTGGCCGTATGCGTTGAACAAGGGGATGGAGGTAGACGGTACCTTGGTGCCAAAACACATCCAACAGGACGCCTTATTTGGTACTACCCTGAGTGGCAGGATTGTGGGAGGGAGCCTTGTTGCTGGAGCTGGGTGTGTCTTGAGTGGTAGATGTAGCAATCGATTCAATGATATGCCATGGTATATCCTTTTTGCCTTCCCGCAACCAGGCGTTTGTCCGATCCGAATATGAGGTACTCTGGTGTGGGGTACTAGGTGTAGGGTCTTCTTCACGTGGGACTTGAACATGATGAGGACTAGGCATGATGAATGAGAGACGATGGGTCCTGAAGTGCTTGCGAGCATGATTGAGAGTATGCGGACGGAAGTGTCATTTTACATCAGAGTCAACACCGGTATTGGACCCGACTGATGAGCCTCACTACAACCTCCGACGGTTCTGTTTTGGGGCTGAACTGGATGGGCCATGCATGTACCATCATGATTATCATGTTGCCTCAGTCTGAGACTGAAAGGAAAGCAAGTATCTCTGTCGTGGGCTACCAACAACTTACGCGGCGACAAGGGCATCCGCTAATGGTTGTTTGATGGAACCAATGCCAAGGATGTATCAACCTGTTCGTTCCTCGATTAGTGCTTTGAATGTGTCTAGACACACTCCACCTCGACACGCTTGAGACCTTACGCTGTACATTGGACAGGTTTAATGTAATTCAGCTGCCAGATCGTCAACGGCCAGTTTATTATGTATCTGTCTGGCTAGGGGGTGTAGAAAAACAAAAGACTCGAATTAGGGTGTAAAAAATATTTAGGCAAAGCTCCAGTCTAAATTCTGCTAAAGCTTTATAAATATTTCTGTCTAATAGTTATAGGTTTTATATTTTCCTTTTTCTGGAGGCGTGGGTACCTCTGCTCCTCTCGGGCCGCGGCAGGTGTGGTGGGGGAACGATTGGGGTTGAGCTTGGCGTCCCATGCTTCGAACATACAGGGATACGCTTCCTCTCGTCACTCCATTGTTATGGTGTTATTCATGCATGGAACTAAACCTAGTAGGGCCTTGTCGATACGTCGTTCAACGCGACAGGAGGCTCTTGCGAGAATGGCGTCTTCTCACCAATTGAGCCACATTCAGGGGCTGCGGCATGGGACTTGTATCCCGTCTTTACTCCTCTAACGATGGATGCATGCTGGCTGCCACACCACTTGCACTCCAACCCTGTAGCCATGGCAGAGTAATGCGAGCGCTTTGCCGACGGTTCGCATTCTTGAAGAGGCGCCCGCAACAGCTCGCCATAGAACACTGACCAGGCAGTTATAGATGCGAAACTAAGTCGTATTTCTTACGCTCAGTGTGTATATGGATAAGTCCCCTACTGAACTTCCTGCTATGTCACCGCCATCGAATGATGAAAAGAAGCTGGATTAGGCTGTTCTCATTCTTTTACATGCCATGCTGTACTTGTGCTTCGTGTCTATTCGTTCATGATACAGACGCAATACCAACACCAGTTTCACTTCCCTTCCCTCTCAGTTCTTCTCCTTCGGAGGCGTAGCATTCTCATGGTCCTTCTCTCCATGCCTCTCTCCTCCCCAGAACTTCTTGTCCACCTTGTCACCCGGAGCCCTGTTTCCACGATCATGTTTCTTGTCAAAGTCCTTGTTGTGCTCCTCCACCTCGCGCTTCTGCTCCTCTGTCAAAGAGTCCGTCTGGTTGCCAGGAATGCTCTGGTTCGAGACCTTTGGCTGCGGGGGAGCGTTCTTGGACGAAGCGTCGAGGGGTTCGCCGCCGCCTGTGCGGCCTTTGGCATCTCCCTCTGCGAGACCATCAATCATGCTACCGTTGGAGTCCTTGACTTCTTCTTTGAAGAGAATGCTGGACTGGTGGAAGGGTCGAGGGAGGGCTGTGAGGCGCGGCGCGATGCGGGCTGTTGGGCGAAGGGTGGTGATAAAGCGCATTTTGGCTGTGTGTTCGCAATGTCTCAAGCTTGTGGGTATGTGTATCTTGAAAGGTCTTGTTCGTCTTTTTCATCGAAAGGAAGATGATTTGTTTATTGCAAGGTCGAGAGCTTGGAGCTAGAGCTGAGCTCAAGTTAAGCTCGCCTTTGAAGACGAGATGGTGACGTCAAAGAAAAATGACATCACAAGTAACACGTGGGAAAGGAATTCGACAAGCCCGCTTTGAGCCGAGATGATGATCTTTTTTTTGTTCGTTTTGAGAAATAACGAATTGAAGTCAAGTCTAATTGTTTGAGCACGTATCAGTTGATACTCGCTCGACGTTGCATTATGGTTAATCCAAGCTCCACAAGGCCCCAGATTCTCAGGTCGCTAATCTGAGGCTCAAGCTACTAAACAAAGCCAAGTCAGACAAGGACTCTTTCATATGAGAGAGCGTAGAAGACAAGAGATTAACTACTAGACAATTATTAAACACTTTGAAAAATCTGAAATATAACTAACAGTTTTCTTTGCGTCAAACTTGGTTGAGATAGATACCGGCTGGCTGGGCTTCACGCGGACGCAGAGTCCATTTACAAGCAATACCCCTGCGAAGTATAATCTTGAAGTTAACTATAGAACTGGGAGGCTCAAAATAAAGTAGATTTGCTATAGGCGGCCACCATCCTGCACCGAATCTCTCGATTAGAGTATTCCAAGAAGCACTGATATAGAGAGTGAAATTAAGCCATCATTGTTCTTCACACCTAGCGAAGCTGGCCCTTGCCGTACTCAGATCGACTCGGCTTATACCTCGGGTTCAGCTCAACGTCGCTATCACTCCTATTATCCAACAACTGATTGCCCTTTCGTCCCCGAAACTTACCCTTGATCCATGAGAATACACCAGGCATGTCAGAATCAGGACCCGTCATCATCCTCCCAGGATGAATGACGTTAAAAGCCAACAAAGCCAAGAACATGGGCGCTGCTTCGAGGATATAAAAGTACACCTCGTGCGTCACAAGCGGATTATCCTGTCCCATACCACCCGAAAATTCGATGAGACGGTAGATGATACGTACTGAGATCATGGCGAGAGAAAAGTACAGCGTGCAGAGCAACATGCCCCAATCCGAAGTCAAGAAGCCCTTCTGTGCCTGTTTAAGCTTGTGCATAGCTTGCTGAAAGCATATACACAGCACGACAAATATGACGATGAAGAACTCCTGTAGTCCAATGCCGCCCATGTAAATATGCACAGCCTTCATCTGCTCGTCAGGGGGTGAGCCCGGCCCGGCCATGCTACCGCCGACAAGTTGGATTGCAAAAGAGAGGATATCGAGACCGACGAATATAGCGGCGAGAGTAACAGCTGGCATACGGGCTAAAGAGCGTGAGGGAAGAAAGTAGTAGACCATTTGGCCGAGGGTCATGTAGGCGTATGCATTAATCCCTTTCTTTTTGTTAGTAATGTTGAGACAAGTTGGGTTGGACAACGTACAGATCGGGGCGGTTAGGATAAATATCTGAAAGACCAGAAGAATTCCCGTCATCTGCTGATATTTTGTGCTTACGGCTCGAAAGGCAAAGGCCATTGTCTCCCAGATTCCCGCCATGATGATAACCCAGCACCACGTCTACAACACATTAGCCTAGTCCCAATATTTAACGGAGTACAACATACATACCTTTTTATACTTGGCAGCCTGCCAAACATGAACCACCGTCAATAAAGCAAACAACAACGCAAAGACAACAGCAGTAATGAAGCTAGGATAGTAATTCCAATGGGCGTTACACGTTCCAGGGGGAAGATGGCCATTCTCATCAGGCTCGTAGATCTGAATACATGTAGGAATGACGATTGCGATGGTCTTTGCGGGGATTGTAAAATGCTCGTTTGTCGTACCGCCAATGGTGGCGATGCTTTTTGTGGTGGTGAACCAGCCTTCTGGTGCTGCTGTTGTGCTGGCTTCGCGGGCGGCGAGGGTGATTTGGGGGGATGATGTGGGGAGGGATGCTGCTAGAGAGGAAGATGCGCCGAAGAGATGGAGAAGAAGAGAGCGAATGTTGGAACGCATCGTGGCTGGATGTAAAAGAATGATCTAGGTGTCGTGTTGATGGACATGCTCTCAAGAGGCAGAGGCCAAGAGGTTTATATCTGCATTTTACCTGCTACTCTGACTCCAAATAAGCAATGCCTCAAAAAGTCCGAATATCGAATCCGATATCTAAGCTCGCCAAATGGATGCGCATTCAAATGCGAGCTGACCAATCGCACAACTCAATTGAAATGGGGTCCCACAGCTCAGCCCTACGGGACGGGCCTGTACAGCCACGAATCCACTGTAAGACGTTTTACTGCCAGAAAAGGCAAGTCGCTATTTCAGCCATGATAAGATGTTACAGGGGCATAAAGAAGATTACTCTAAAATTAGGATAATTATTGTCATTAATTTATCAAGTCTTCTGATATTAACCTTAAAACGAGGTTGTTATTATCCCTAAGCGCCCAATGGACAAGAAACAAGTCATTCGAGAAGGCTTTTAGTTACACAGGCACCCGTGGCATCATTTTCTTCAACACTATTATAAAAGCGAATGCGTGGGTATAAGCTTATACCTCCCATCACCCTCCCTCCTCAGAAAATCCTCCTTTGCCATAATCCCACCACCAGGCTTCCAAACCACAAAATTCACTACTCTTCTCCCCGCCGTCTTGCTATGCCACAGCGGCGTCTCTTCCCCCTCTTGAAAGAAGAACCCTCTTATCCTCCTCTCATCAGGTGGTAACTTTTCATCATCAAGATCAAAATCCGATGAGAGATCGATATCGTGCTCGACTTCGATGATCCGTCGAGATACATCGTACATTAAGGACGCGTCCCATAAAGACTCCCTTTCACTGGCTAGGCGTCGTAAAAGAGCCAGTGCTTCGAGGCGCAGACGTAGATAGCGGCATTTTATGATGATGAAATGCAGCATGGGGTTGAAACCAGTGTCGAACATGAATTTTGAAGGCGTTATGTGTAGAGCATCCAGGTTCTCTGCTGCTTTTCGCGCCCAGCCTACTATCTTCTCAAACTCCTCTCTGAGCGCATCATATCCCATCTCGGTCTTATGAAGACACTCAGACAGCCACACCTTTGTAAGAGTCTGCCTTGTCCAAAGAGCCAGAGACGTGGTATCCTGCCTGTCGACGATGGGTCTTGAGGCCTGAAACTTGTCAAACGCTTGACCCCATGCCTCTAGATCTTCTTTCGCCTGGCGCTGCGCATCAAACATGTGTTTCGGCGGCCTCTCTTTAATAACATCGAATCGATATGGATTTCCCGCTCGTATAAGTCGAAGTGTACGAATACAGAGATGATCCAAAGCATGTTGCGCCTCGGTCATACTAAAAAAGAGGGGGCTTTTCTCATCGATAGCAGGATTCCTCAACAGAAGGGGAAACTCAGCCCCTTCTTGCACAAAGAAAAGCGGGAAAATGCTCATTTGAGAAAAAGTAGTTGAAAGTCTTGAGTTATGTCCCACGGAATTTAATAGTCGTACGCCATGACTCGCATGGCTAATCGCCGCTTCGCGATTCCCTCGTAGAAACTCAATGCATATAAACAGAATACAAACAAGGAGAACGGCATCCATACTAGGAAGTTTATCTTGCACGAGAAGACTAATGGCTTTGTTATAGTGCGCAATAGCAAACCTGTCAACCTTGGCTTCACCGGATGGATTAAACCCTTCGAAGAGGGAACTAATCGCCAAAACAGCGTGTCGCGCAGCTGGTTCAGAATGCGTCATCTGCGCAACGAAATAAGTCCAGAAAGAGCTGTCAAATGGGCCAGAGAGGACTGGTGCGACTGCGTGGTGGAAGAATGATAGACTGCGGACTTCTTGGACGTTTGTCACGGGGATGAGACGTGGTTGCGCAGCGCGGAGGAGAACATCCCACGAGAATGAACCAGCTGGAGGAGCGCGATAACCATCGCATGTGCGGCCTGTGGATGTGCATCTCTTGCATCTGGGCCATGTCTCATCGCATTTTACTTTGCGGGCTCTAGGGAGGGTGTTAGTGGATGGGCTGTTGCTGTTGGTAGAGAGAGGGGAGGACGTGCTTGCATGTTTTACAGCCTGTTTTCACTTTCTGGGAGCCTGCGCGCGGCATTGGATCTTGTTAGTTGGTAGAAAAGAGAAGAGAGTCTGGGATGAAGTGGACGGGATGTTGGATGTGGTGATGTGTAAACCGAGGTTTGGTGTTTAGAATTGGGGGCTGAATTCAGCCTTGAGATGCAGGGCTTATGCTACGATTCAGGTCCGAGCTGGCGAATCATAATTCAAGAGGTTGCTATAAATATGGTCCTTGTCTGGGGTGATAATCCGGGAATAGCTTCATCGCGGCATTTACATGTGCCTCCTCAGCCCAACAGCCGATCACTCGCACGCCAAAGAACTATACCTGTTCCCGTGCCCCGAAAGATACCCCTTTCTGTGATCTTCCTCTCCCTCTCCCTCTTCCCTATCAGCCTCCTTCGCGACTCGATCCTCAATCGCCCACGCAATTCTCTCAGCGCCAACCTGTGCTCCTCCTAAATTCGGCGCAGCAGGACCGAGCCTCAGCGCTGCCAGTCTGCCCATCATGAAGAGAGGTACTTCATCATTCCACATTAGATCGTGGTTGATACAAGGAAATCCGCCTCGGCCCTCGATGGGGAACTTTTCCATCATCGTCTGAAGGTAGGGCAGTGTGGCAAAGTCGGTTTGGATGCCTGTTGCAAAGTATATGAAATCCATGGCCGGGAGATCCTCGATGGGCGGATTTGTTTGGATGGTCCATTTGCCGCTCTCTTTGTCGAACTTGGCGTCGACGAGACTCGTCTCTGTGAACAACTCGAGTGTCTTGGCGGCAATATGCTTCTTGAGGCGCTTGTTGAACACGGGAGTTATACTTCCTCCCCCTCTCGCTTCCTTGATCATCTCAAGTCTTTCATCATCTGAATCAGCATAGTAGAACTCGGCCTGCATGGCATTCTTGAACTTTCCCATCCAATCGAGCGATACGTCAAAGTGCTTGATGCGTATCGGGCTACGCATCATGTGCCAGACCTTGGTTACGCCCTTTCTGATCGCCAGATCGCTCAGCTGCGCAGAGGTGAGGCCGCCGCCTACGACGAGAACATTCGTCTGTTTTCGCGCAGCAATTCTTTGCTTGACGATGGGATCGGGAAACTCGAGGATGTGCATGCTGTGGCACACCTGTGGGAGCACCTTCACGTTGGCCATGGAAGGGATGTGTGGGATCTTAGCCGTATTTGCTGGGCCAACTGCCAACACGACGGCGCGAGCATAGCGACGGACTTTGTTGGACGTCACAGTAAAGAGATTCTCGCCATCGATACATATCCCCTTGACTTCACCATAGTCGAGATGCTCGAGGGCTTCTTTTCGGATGAGCTCAGGACCGAGCTTGTATCGAGTAGCGACCTTATCGCAATGATCACAGAAGAGAGATGTAGAAGGATTGTAGTAGTCGTTGCGTTCTCTCACGTTGATATCAACACGAGCTTCTTGTCTATGCGATGTTAGTTTGCATCAAGTTGAGTATAAACGAGAAACTGACCGTCGCCCGCAGGCTCGTTGCTTGGACTTCTTCTTGCCATGCTTGCTAACCTCCTTGCCCACACAGTTGTGAATCTCAATGAGTTCATCCTCTCTATCATTCGCATATGCATGTGCCAGCAGTGCATCACGATCCAACGGATCAACGTGCCACAGCATCGGACTTCTCAAGTGGGAGATATCGTACATCTTGAACAGCCTCTTCCAGCGTGCCATCCAATTGTCGCCGTCAGCGTCGAGGACGAGCATCTTGTACTGCTTGCGGGACGGGGCTGCTGGACCGGTAATTTTGCCGCTGCGAACGTGTTTGAGAGGCATCTTGTGGCCATACTTGGAGATCCAGTGGAAACGGCGGTGCTCTTCATCGGTAAAGAGGGCGGCAGGTGTGGGCTCGTGAAGACGAGCTGCGATGGCCAGGCCACAAGGGCCTGCGCCAATGATGAGAACATCGTAGATGTCTTCTTCTACCTGAAATGAATCCATGGCTGACAATGGATATCGATGTTGAAGAAGACCAGGGGTTTGTGGGGGAAGATACTAGTTTATAAAGGTAGGTATGCCCTCAGCGGAGTGAACCAGTCGCTCTTGCCATTTCACTATAAACATGAGGACCCTTGTAGCCTTCATTTTGCACAACCAGTACCTGAGTAGTAGGTACTTAGCTTATAGGACCCTCCTGAATACCCCCAATCCCAGTTGAATCGTGGTGTTGAGGCTGTCGTTACCCTGATGGACATTTCATCATATGGAGAGAGGACATCAAGGTGTTTGATGTAAGTCAGGGTCCATTCCATGACCCATCATGAGACCCCTGGATAGATATTAACACGTCAATTTCCATCCAGGTGTATTTATCCTCATGCTAACCAATCTTCCAATTGAGTATTGACCTGAAAGGGTGGTGGTCTCACATGAGGTTGAACAATACGGCCCTTTGGTAGACTAAGCAACTTGGCATAAAGCCAAGCATGGCAGTCTATCCAATAAAACATTTAAATATGACGATTTCTTTTTGGAGATATACACAAAACTACCTACTTAAACTTTTAAGACCTTGAATACATTTATGCCCAGCCAACCTTCTACTTGGCATCTCGGACAAATGGACCCTAACGAAGCTATCTCGACTAACACCAACAACAACCTGGCAGTCCCACTCCCACCACATGAGCAAACTATGATGTAAACGGCCAAGAACAAAATCACTCTTTACAAATATCATACAAGTCCCCATCCATCATCTCCAGTTCCATCTCAATGATTCCATTCCGAATCCATCGCATGTCCCAACGGTCCCGAAGCCGCATAATCCGTCGTCACAAACGCTCTATCCACTTCACCTAAACCTTCAGCGCAATACTGCAACGTCTCAGCAATGTCATGCGACCTGTTCAACGGCGTCTTCTCGTCGAGAAGAACGTCAAATTCGACCCAGACGCCGTCGCCTGCGTGATATGCTGTAACGTTCTTGAAGCCTGCTACGACGGGAGCGAAGCGGTACGCCAGGTAGATGAGCTTCTTGAGTGTGTGATCATCGGCTGCTTCACCTGAGAGGCGCACCACGTTCTCGAAACAGGTGTGGCCCCAGTCGTAAATGATGAAGAGAGACAAAAGGCCAGCGCCTACAGGATCTAACCACCAGATATTGGCTTGATGACCAATCAATGGAAACAGCAACGAGAGGGTGTTGAAGATAACGTCTGTTTTGCAGTCTTGTACAAGGGCTTGCACCTGGCTCGACTTGATAGGACGACACCCGAGGCCAATAGCCCCTTTGAGAATGATAGTCGACAAAAGTGAGGCGATGGCAGCCCAGCTTAGAACCTCAGCTTCTGCATGCGGGGGAAGCAAGCGAGAGAAGGATTCTTGGAGGATCTGGAGGAATGATATGACCATGATGATGGAAAAGACGAGAATACCCAGAGGTTCGAGACGGCGTCTACCAACGGGGAAGCGACGCTGCATCGCATGAAGTCGCCAGAGGACAAGACGACTTGTCGACCAGACGATAAGCGTGCAGAGAAGATCCAGCGCAGAATCAACCAGCGACGCCACGAGTGAAAGCGATCCTGTGGTAAACACAGCAAAGGCCTTACCCGCCAGAAGCAGGATATTAGCTACCACGTTGATATTGATAGCATACCTCGCTTTCTTCGCCGCACTTTTTCTCTTCTGCTTCTCCTCCTCAGGCAACAATTCCCCAATATTCCCTTCAACGCGCTGAATCCCTCCACAGCGCTCCTGATCACCATCATGATCCGGATCAGGATTCATCGACTCAAGCACATCATCCGCAATAGCCATAACCACGGCGTCCACCTCAAGCCAATCATTCAGTCTATCATTTTGTTTCTCGTAAAACGCGCGAATCTTTTTGTTCTTCATCGCTTTGAGCTCATCGTCTGTTTTTCTGTACTTTTCTAGGCCTTGGCGATCGATGCCGTGTAAAAGAGCGCGCTTGATCTCGCCGCGCCGAGCATCCTCAAGAGCTGTGCGAGCGGCATCTTGAAATTTGAGAATACGTGGTTTGGGTCGTTGAGTCTTGCTGGTTCCGTCAAAGGAGTAGTATCGGCCTGTTTCGAGATCGCGAGGGTGTTCGTCATGGAGGTGGTGAGATTCATTGCCGACATGACCTTGGCCGCGATGGCGAGCACCTTGTTCTTCGCTCTTCCATTGTCTCTTTCCGACCATTTCAAGAAGATTTCAGGGTATTTTCTGCGTTAAAATCGTTGTTTGATGGTGAGATGAAAAGGAAGGGAATCGTATCATGAGCTGACGGGAGCTTTACTTGAGCTCTTGTGTTTGCTTATTTCCGCGTCTGTGTAACCATGAGGTGGTATGACGTAAATCCGGGGAACACGGCAACTGACAACTGACAGGCAAGGACAAGGGCAAGGACAAGCAAACATCGAAACACGAGAGGCTCAGGAACGAGATCAACTTCTAAAAGCGGGCCAGAATATCAAGGAACGGTACTTGCTACTATTTTTATTTTCCTTTCTTCCCTGCGATAAGACGTCTTCCAGGGAACATATCCACGTCCCTGTGCCGTGAAGCCGATGAGTATCAAGGGTCTCATCGTCATGGGTATACGCTAATGCTGGATGATACGAAATACTACTATCGGGTTAGCTAAGGGTTTCAGCTTTAGGAGATGAGATATTCACGAGTTTCACTTAATTCCGCAGTCAAATAAGTCTGAATCATTCTCTTGTTGGTATCTATCTTTACAAAGACCGTCTTAACCTCTGAAACCCAGTAATAATCGCTTCTCAAAAGGATATCTTAGTAGTTCGTTTCCAACGCCAAACCTAACCATCTAATTCCAGTTCCAATTTCATCTAGTTTAGAGTCTCAACCTCTTAGTTGCCCATTCTCATCGCGTTCACAAGTCTATGTCGTGCACCTTCTCGGCGGCCGTCGTTTCGACCAGGACTCTCTGCATAAGAGTCCTGTCGACGAGCATTGTCATAGTATGCCTCGGTATCTCCAAGGCCTACTTTAGACGGACGAGGTGGGGGAGGTGGGGGAGCATGTCCAGGCTGAGTGGGCTGGCCATGATACACCGGCTCCCAGTCACGGTTGCCCTCTTGGCGGTAAGGGTTGTTCTGATAGGAGTCCTGGGATGTGGCAGGAGGTCGGCTCGATCGCTGTTCGTCGCGTTCAGAGCGCTCGTCACGGCCCTCTCGAGACCGTCGAACCGAGTCGTGAGAGCGACTTGGTTGAGGTGCGGCCTGTGTCTGAAGAAGACCGCCTTGAGGTGCACCGTTCTGGGGTGTGCCATTCTGAGGCGCGCCAACCTGACGGCGACTCACTTCTCGAGGTGTCGGCTCTTCATCGTCCGTGGCTACATCATCTTCAGGGTCGTCCTCATACGCCCGCAACTCACTTCGCATGGCCAGACTGGCGCAAATGTTCCTAGCTTCCTCAATGGCCTTCTTCTGTGCTTGGAGAGCCTTGCGACGGTCGCGGGTCTCCTTGTTCTCGGCGGCAATAGCCTCGATGGTGGTATCTTGCATGCGAAGAATCTCAATAGGATTGAATAGACGCAGCATTCCAAGGAGGAGATGTCGCTCGACAACTTGGGTAATGACATTGCGGGTAAAGATGCGTGCAGTAAGGTCGTAGTAGATAAGCATCTTTTCCAGAACCTCCTCCGCCTCGGTGTATGTTCCGCCATTCTCGGTGGCTTCAGCTCGCCATTTCCTGAGACGATCCTCGTACTCAGGGTCAAAGGGCTGAATCTCCAGCTCCATATCGTCAGTGAGACGGCCAAGTTCGGTATCAGCGCTCTCAAAAAGCTCCTTCATCCTAACTTCAAGGAAGTGCATGCGAAGAGGGTCGCGCATGCGCATGGGCCAGACATGGTCAATGACATCTGCAAGAAACTCGTTGCAGATGACTCCAACATTATCCTTGAACTCTTGCGCCAAAACTGGCCAGTTCCTGGAGTAGTCTTGGAAGAGGATGTAAGGTGCTCGAGGGTTAGAGTCGAGGGGAAGTTCGTTACCACGAATCTGTCGAAGGAGGGGTTCGACTTCATATTCGGCAAAGTCCTTCTTGGAACGATCTCCAACTGTGCCAGCTGCAGGAAGACCGGCACCGCTAGCAGCACCGTTTGTGCCGTTGGCTCCATTGGCAGCACTAGCAGGTTGGTTGTTCTGGAACGTAACCTTACGACCGTGCTGTCGGAACCGTCGTGCGAAACGTTCACTTTCGTCTCGAACGCGGGCACGAAGCTTCTGCGATGGCGTACCCTTGGGGCTCGATTGCCTAGCAAAGAACCGTTCACCAAAGGGATTCTTGTAGTTACCGTTCACCGCAGGTGTGACGAGGTTGTTGGATGCTGTGAAAAGCTCACCCATCTGGAAACGCATCTCCTCTGGGGTGTCTTTGCCGACGCCCATAGCCTTGAGCTGACCTTCACAGCCCTCCAGGGCTTGTTGGATCTGACGACGTAGAGTCTTGACATGCTTGCCAATGTGACGCTGAAGCTGGGTGCTCAACTTGGCGCGAAGAGAGCCAATACCCCACATCTGAGGTGGTAGAGCTGACCATTTACCTCGGGAGAAGAACTCGGCCTCTCGGTTGGCTCGATCCTCGGGTGTTTGCCATTGCTCACCTGGGCCAGGGTTCAGCAAAACATACCAGCCGAGCTTGAAATTGTTTTCTTGGTCCTTATTGGTGACAAGTTCGATGAACTTTTCCTCAAGACCAATACGCTCCGTCATGTCGGGCTTTGTGAGGACACCAATGGTGCGAGATCCAGTGGGATCAAAGTGACGGGCCTTCTTGAGAATGGGAGCCTGAACATAATCGTTGTTGCCACCGATGACGGCAAGAATAATGGTTCGCGAGCTCTTCATGTATCGGTCGGAGAGTGCCTCGATGGTCTGGATGTCGGATTCGGATTGATCACGGTTGGCGACTCGAACGAGACCAGGGAGATCGACCAGAGTCAATAGCGGCATGTCGGGACCGCTCTTTTCAACAACCAAGATGTCGCGGGCAGCAAATCGGCCGGGAATGCTTCGTGGAGCGATCAGCTCTGTAGCATCTCGCATCATGGCATCGAAAGGTGTGTCGCCTGTGACGTCGCCTCCATATTGGAGTAGGCGGGCTTGTTCATTGTAAGGTCGTGACTTGTCGGGAATGATTGAGATTTTTAATTTCGTCTCCTTTGCTCTTCGCATGCGAATTTCAGTCGCAAATCGTGTGCATGCGCCGGCATCTCGAGGAAACGGTGTACCCGTGAGAGCTTCGAGGACTGAACTCTTTCCGGCGGATTGATCGCCAACAACGACGATCTGGGGCAGCTTAACATCGTCAAGTTGGGCGAATTGAAGCTTGTCGATAAGATCTAGGAGACTGCGTTGCTCGGTAGCAAGGCCCTGATCACCCAGGGAGGACTCGATTGAAGGGCGCATGTTTTGCCTAGCAGAAGAATGAGAGTCAGCGGCTTGCTGGGCGTCTTGGTCTTTGGGTATGACGAACAGAGAGCCCATTCTCTCGCAGCGAGGCAATGTAGGAATAACAGCAATAACAGGTGTCAGCTGTAGAGAGTGTGTTTTGTCAAAGAAGTAAGAGAAATCTAGGAGGGAGAAGGAGGAAGAGTTTCAGCCAAGGCGTTTGTCATGTGCCTTTATACATGGTTACGCTCGGGCATTGATTCGCTCTTTCTTGGTTGCCTCTGTCACGGTTTGCGCGGCTGCCAAGCGTCGCCTGGGCTTTGGAGGCAATTAGCGGCCCAGATGATGCCCAGCCCAGTAACGTCATCCCTGTCTACTGCGCCACACTCAGCAGCACCCTGAAGAAAAGATCACAAGCATTTGTTATTGGAGGACTGATTGTCGGATTCTTGCAGCCGCGGTGTGGCGTAGTGTATCTGTGGCTGTGCAGATCTTTCAAGTCTTGGCTTTCTGGGGAGGCGTCGCAACCTCCGCGTCACAGGGGCTTTTGCAAGATTCGCCTTAGTTATGTACGTACATACCAGTAAGCAGCTGCCTTGGGTTTCTCATCAGAACTGGTCATCCAATTCAGCGTACGTACGTAGGCGGTAGGCTACAGTATTCGGGGTGTTGCACTTTCAGCTGAGCTGATGACGTAGCCCCACTACGTAGGTACGTATTGGACACGTCTACGCACCCTACAGCTTTAATTTACACATTTCAGCTCAACAAAAAGAACAGATAAAGATGCCATATCAATATTGCTTTACATTGAGCGAATGCTCACAATCTGTATCAATCCATCCTTTCCTACTTTACTCTTCTTCGTGTGTGGCTGTTAAAAGATGCCTAACTACTGGCATTGTTCCATTGAAGTGTTACGTACTCAGGGCCATTGTAGCATAACACTAGACTCTTGTCGCAAAATCAATCGCGCAAGCCAATTGAGTCCTGCGGGAGCGTATTCACGGCATTATCTGAGTTTTCAGTCTTGAGCATGCGTCGGAGGGGGTTTGGCATCGTCTATGTGAGTGACTGGGTTCTTTTGTCTATTCTTCCATTGTATTTTCTTCGAGCCTTCTTTTTTGGCTTTGGCCGCCCTCTCTCGCCTCGTCAGGGCTACTGGCGGCAACGAAGCTTGAGCAACCGCTTTGAGTATGGGCACCCAATCGGGTAGATGCTTCCCGGCCAACTGAAGCTCAACATCTCTCACGGCGATCATGAGTAGAGCTCGGAGTGCGAAATGTGCATCGGTCCCGGCCGTGTGACGTTGGGCGTACTGAATCTTGAACTCGTCGAGTAGCTGCTGCAGGCTGTACCTATACCATAACTGCAGTGGATGCTGGGCAGCTTTGACCGTATCGATGGTGAATGTTGGATCGAGATTAATGTTGAGTCTTTGCAGGACTGAGAGCTCTTGTCTGCCTCCGTGGAAGACGAGAGCAAAAGCTTTTTGTAGATATTTTCGAAGTTGTGCCTCCAAGTCTGAGAGCGAAATGGGTTTGGCTTTTCCAAACAAGAACTTGATGTCATTCGCCACGAAATGTCCAGAGCTCCCAACAACCCAGTGATGAGAACTGATAACATGTGGTGCCAGACTGATATCTGCCGTGAGCAAGCGAGTTTCGAACAGGAGATTTTGCAGACATTGAGCATCAAGGAACGAGACGTCAAGATGAAAGCGCTGGATAATGCCATCCTTCTCTACCAATTTGTCGATGTCCATGCTGAGGAATCTCAAACGCTTAATATGAGAGTTAGCCCCAGACGGTGAAGACGCAAGTGGTACGTGAGGCCATGCTTTATGGACTTCGGACAATGAGGCATCGGATAATTGGACTTCGCCGCAGTACCCAAGTACCCATCGGAGGATGATTGTTTCATCTCTCAGGATCCCTTTGTGGGATGGCTCAATCACTGTGGTCTCGGTCAATCCCATGGTCATTCAATGATGTGGTCGATGGAGGGAACTACAGGTAGTAAGAAGAATAAGAGCCATGGTTAGAAATATCGAGAGGAGAACCGTTTGAGACTTGATGAATGGTGGCAGGCTCTGGTTCCTAGATTATGCATATGGTTGTGATAGTCTTTTAGGAGAGAGAACAGGTAGACTTCAATACTGCGGAAAGCAAGATCTTGGAGCGGAAGAAAGTTTTCTGCAACATATAAAATAATGCAGTCATAAAGCTTAATAGCCAGTCAAAAACTTGATATTGTTGTCATCAATATTAGCCAGCCAACCCTTGTTTAGGTTCTATGAGATGGTCTGCCAGTCAGGCATAAAAGCCCATAACAGTCAACAGCAATGTCGACAATGTCATAGTCAGATCAAGGGACTAAGAGCTGAAGTTGATTTAGAAGAGAGTTTGATTTTGCCAGTAAAAGGGACGACGCATGCGGCTGTGTTTTCGCTAGATGGATCGATCCAGTTGGGACGTCCAAATTCAATTAGATTGGAGACTGTTTATGATCTACATATGTGTTTGTATAGCTGAAATCCCCGAAAGACTATGTCTGATCGTGATTGGTGAATATAAATGTTGAAATATCTAATACCTGACTTACAAACCGCTCGGGGTATTACTCACCGAGATCTAACCCGTCGCTCAACAGTAGAATTCTATCCCATTTTGGTAGTATTACATAAACCTTTCCTTGAGATGATCTCAATAGATACTTGGTAACTCTCTGTGTCTATATAGAATGTTTAAGTGCTCCCAGGATATGTTGATCTGGTATGCTTGACTTCTACGCCCATGTTTAGCTTCTAAGTGTTGGGACGGGATTCACAAGGCAGGTCGATTCTCTTCAACCAATATGAATTCAACTAAGTGACGCTTCTGCCTGAGAAGTATGTTTTTTATACATGGATAAATAGCATTAGTAGTTCCTTTTCTCTGGCATTTATACCTAAGTACTTACACAATTGCCAATAAGCTTCATGGCTACTGGCTGCCATAACAATGTACGGCAGTGCAGGTTCCTAAAAAAGGGTATACCACTCCCGGCAGCATCGGGCAGCATTGATTTCCGATACCGGATCAAAAACTGCAGTTTGTAGTCACAATTGGCTGTCATACTCCACGGTTTCATACATAAGCCGGTGCTAACCTTAATAGTACCGGCGGGGGAGTCTTTGATTGAGTACGTATGTAACTCTACTACCAGAGATTCAATATTAAATAAGGAACAGTTAAAAAAGAATGCGAAAAAGGTGTTAACAGCCAATGCAAAGAAGATAATACTACCGATATAAAGTTTAACGTATTTGCTCAATTTGATAGCGTCAGCCCAATCTCGCCCAATACTACTTGACGTCACCCGTGATGGTATCAAAATATCTAACCCCGCCATTCATTCATTCATTCACTTATTCACTGTCACTCACTACCCCGCATTCGGAGCTGGAAAAAACTCTTCAAACTCTGACTCGATTATTTTTGGTGACTCAGCTTCTTCTACTTTATTAATTATTTCGTTTTGTCTGGAAGAATAATCTGCACCTCGTTTTATTGCTTGATCGCACGGCTCGCGTCACGTCACCCCGCAATCTAGCCCAACACCAGCACAAGTACCATCGCGCGACTTGCGCTCAGCCTTCAAGATGCCCATGTACGTTGCTCTGACGTCTTTTCGCATTGGTTAAATTGTATACCCAACACCAGACTGACATTATCAACCAACTCCAGGCTCAAGGAACCTTGGAAGAAATACAAGGCCTTCCCTTCCCTCAACCTTCCCGACCGCCAATGGCCCTCCAAAACGATTGAGAAAGCCCCTCGATGGCTGGAAACAAGTCTCCGCGATGGAAACCAGAGTAACCCTTCTCCAATGAACGGAGAGGAGAAATGGCGTTTCTTCAAGGAGCTGTGCGACATTGGCTTCAAGGAGATTGAGGTCTCATTCCCCTCCGCTTCACAGACCGACTTCGACTTCACAAGACGCCTGGTCGATACCCCCGGAGCGATCCCCGACGGCGTTGCGATTCAGGTTCTGTCGCCGTGTCGCCCCGATCTGATCAAGCGCACTGTTGAGGCTGTCAAGGGCGCAAAGAACGCCATTATTCACATCTACCTCGCTACTAGCGAGTGTTTCCGAAGGATCGTCTTCAACTACTCCGAAGAAGACACCCTTGAGCTCGCTGTGCGCTGCACCAAGGTCGTCAGGTCCCTAACAAAAGATGACCCCTCCGCATCAGCAACCAACTGGCAATTCGAGTTTAGCCCCGAGTGCTTCTCTGATACCTCGCCCGAGTTTGCCGTCAAGGTCTGCAACGCTGTTAGAGAGGCTTGGGGACCTACAATCGAGACACCCATGATTGTCAACCTGCCGGCTACCGTCGAGATTGCCACACCCAATGTCTTCGCTGATCAAGTTGAATTCTTCTGCAGAAATATCTCGGAGCGCGAGACCATCTGCGTCAGTGTGCATAACCACAACGATCGAGGTACCGCGGCAGCAGCAGCTGAGCTGGCTCAGATGGCCGGTGCTGACCGTGTCGAGGGATGCCTGTTTGGAAACGGCGAGCGTACCGGCAATTTCAGACCTGGGCCGTATCATTGATGTGGTGGAGGACTGCAATAAGATCCCCGTCCATCCTCGCGCTCCATATGCC
>JAATHB010000439.1:0-41145 GCA_014822075.1 Fusarium buharicum | reverse complement strand
CCTCAACCCAGTCCTGATTAAGGCGGTATACAGCCTTGCCCTCGAGCACATAAAGACCATGCTCCATAACATGGGTCTCGGCGAAAGGGATAACACCGCCTGGCTCGAATGTGACAATAGTAACATGCATGTCATGCCGCATGTCGCTGGGATCAACAAAGCGTGTGGTAGCCCAGGCACCATTGGTATCAGGCATCGGCGTTGGCGGGATATCCCTCTCGTTGAGAAAGATGGGCTCGGGGACGTCTAGTCCATCGACATACTCATAGGCTTTGCGCACCCAGTGGAATCGGGCAGCATCCTTGCCGGTGTTTCGTAGGCTCCAGCCGCTCTTTGGGGGCAAAAAGGCGTAGCCTCCAGGGGTAAGAGTGCATGTCTTATCGGCTATGGTGACGGATACATCACCCTCGACAATGAACAAGACGCCCTCAGCGGTGTCATCCAGCTCACCACGATCACTCCCGCCGCCAGGTTTAACCTCCATGATATACTGTGAAAATGTCTCGGCAAACCCCGAAAGCGGGCGAGCAATAACCCACAGCCGTGTTTGTTCCCAGAATGGCAAGAAACTGGTGACGATGTCACTGAAGCAACCCTTGGGGATGACAGCGTACGACTCGGTGAACATGGCTCGGTCGGTGAGAAGTTGTGTTTGGGGCGGCAAGCCACCCTTGGGTGCGTAATAGGCACTGAAATTCTGGTTGTTGTCCATGATTAAGGAAGTCTTGAATGATAATGTTATATGCGGGTTAATATCTTTGAAGCAAGGGCAGAAAACAGTAAGTACTGTATTGAAGTAGTTGTGAATGCGGTTATCGAAAAGACTGCGTATCCACGTAGTAGATTATTCTCAAAAACTCTGGCAAAGGAACGGTACTCCTCACTTCAATTTGGGGATCTACATTATTAGCCCTAATGGATAAACCCCGGGCATATCTATATCTTCTAGCAAGAAAAGTCAAGTCGGGTTTACTAAATACCGAGGACGGGGAAGTTTAGGCTAAGTTAAGAATAAGTGCCTTGCCGATAGCCTAACGCTTAATTAGCTTGAGGTCGGCATATAACGTTATAAGTGCTTCTTATGCCGGCTAATACTAAACCTGGGGTAACGAACAATACTGCCGATCTCTTTTAGCTCTTGTTTAACACCTGATCTATTCACCCAGTAAACTATAATTATCTGGGCAGTATTAGATCAGGCTAAATAGATGCTTGCCGAATCCCCGCAAAAGTGTAGTGCTGTAAATATCTAATACTATATAGGTTGTGATTCCCCCAACACTGGGCCAAGGCTGACAACTGTCTTGAGCATTGTTGTGAGCACACTTATTCCTGACATAATGGTGGGCTCTCAGATGTTGTCTTTAGGCATCCGGGGCCTGCTGCTGACCCTTGTGGGCTTTCCTGCACTTAGTATATCCGACCCAGGTGGACAAGGTAAAGTTCCACGAGAGCGAGTTCGGCTCCGGGATGGGTGGCGATTCTGGTGGTCTGAGTCAACTCCAGACGACCTGATCTACGACTACCGTCCTGATGCCAATGGATCAGATCTTTATGTTTTGAAAGATTGGGTCCTGCCGTCTGCCAACGACTTTATTCGAGATTCTCTTTCTCACCATAAGAGACCGAAAGAGGAACCGGAAGTGGAAATTCCCTACGTACATGCGAAGTTCGATGACAGCACTTGGGATGATATTACCATACCACACGATTGGGCTATTGGTGGTCCCTTCTACACTGGAGAGGATCCAGTAATTCCAGGAGATATGGGTCGCTTACCCGTGCAAGGAGTTGGATGGTACCGAAAGGTGATACGCATCAGCTCACACGACCTTGATAAGTCTGTGTTTCTGGACGTTGACGGCGCCATGTCGTATCCTATTGTCTGGCTCAACGGCAGGGTTATGGGCGGCTGGCCCTACGGCTACAACTCATTCCGCATCGATCTGACGGATCATCTGATCAAGGGAGAAAACCAATTGGCGATTCGTGTTGAAAATCCCACCGCTCGCTCATCGCGTTGGTATCCTGGAGCCGGTATCTATCGCAACGTTTGGATTACAAAAGTTGGGAAGACGCATATCGCTCACTGGGGAACGCATGTCACCACTAGAGACGTGTCTTCGAAATCTGCTGTCGTGGAGATTGGGGTCGAGATTACTAGTCCACCAGACAATCGACAGAAGCGTATCTCAGTTCAAACTGACATCTTCGAGAATGACCTCAAATCGAGCGCTCGTGGCCGTAAAGTGGCATCATTACCGCACAAAACCATTCAGACAGGATCAACTGGCAAGCACAACACTACGGCAAGCGTTAAGTTGCGAAATCCTAAGCTTTGGGGACCACCGCCTACGCAGTTACCGCATCTCTACACTGCTACAACACGTATCTTTGATGGTCCGGTGCTACTTGACGAATATGAAACACGATTCGGGATCCGTTCGCTTCATTTCACGCCCGACGATGGTATTCATGTCAATGAACAAAAGGTATATATACACGGAGCGAACCAACACCACGATCTTGGTGCCCTGGGAGCTGCGTTCAACTATCGCGCGGCAGAGAGACAGCTAGAGATTCTTCGTGAAGTTGGCGTCAATGCAATTCGTATGGCACATAACCCTCCCGCGCCTGAGCTTCTTGAGCTCACAGACAAAATGGGATTCCTTGTCGTCAATGAGATCTTTGACGTCTGGGAGATCGAGAAAGTAACCTCTGATTTCCATCTTATCTTCGAAGACTGGCATGAACCTGATCTTCGTTCCTTGCTGCGCCGAGATAGGAACCACCCTTCTGTCGTTATGTGGAGTGTTGGAAACGAGGTCATGGAGCAGAACCTCCATGATGTTCCAGCATCAACACGAATTGCCAAATATCTCAAAGAGGTGGTTCGTGAGGAAGACACCGAGCGACCAGTAACTGGTTCATTGAACGTCGGCTTTCCTAACGAAACTCTACCAGAAATCTACGATGTCATCAGTCTAAATTATCAGGGTGAAGGCATCCGATGGGGCCCTGCATATGAGCACCTTAACCGCTCACGGGCTCGGCCAGGGCAATATGAAAATTTCCACGGCAACTTCAGCAACAAACTTATCTTGGGTAGTGAGGTTGGATGGTCGCTCAGCACTCGCGGAACATTCACATTTCCTGTCACGCCATACAATAGCGCACCAGTCAACGAGAGTTTCGGCGCAAACTACGAGCGACTAGAGATTTGCGGGTATGAACTATACTCTGCCGATGCAGGGTCGTCTGCGGACAGAGTGTTCAAGACCCAGGATGAACATCCATTCGTTGCTGGCGGATTTCCGTGGGCTGGATTTGATTATCTAGGTGAACCAGCTTGGCCCGAAGCGCGAAGTGCATACTCAGGCATCGTTGATCTGGCAGGCTTTCCTAAGGAGAGGTTTTACCTTTATCAGTCGCGATGGCGGCCGGATCTGCCCATGGCGCATATTGTGCCTCATTGGAATTGGCCTGAGCGTATTGGGCTAAAGACGCCTATACATGTCTTCAGCTCAGGTGATGAGGCTGAGCTTTTCATCAACAGTGAATCGCAGGGCCGGCTGAAGAAGAAAGAAGGAGAGTATCGCTTCCGGTGGGATGACGTCGTTTATCAACCTGGTCAAGTACGAGTGGTGGTATACAAGGGCGGGAAAGAATGGGCCACTCGCACAATTGAAACTTCGGGTGAACCTGTTGGGATAAAACTGGAAGCAGACCGTATGGCCATTGATGCCGATGGCGAGGATCTGGCATTTTTGAAGGTGGCAATCACGGATGCGGAGGGGAGAACTGTGCCGAACGCGAACAATACCCTTGTCTTTTCCATCACAGGGCCCGGAGAGATTATTGCTACGGATAATGGATATCCTGCGGACTTCACACCATTTCATTCAAAGCAAAGAGATGCGTTTAGTGGACTGGCGCTAGTGATTGTTGGGTCAAAGTCTAGGGGCAGAGGATCGTTCACCGCCAAGGCAGAGAGTCAAGGCCTGAAGGCCAGTTCAATTACCGTGAAGTTGAATCCCGCATAGGTCTCAGTTAGCTCTTGTAGAGTAACTCACCGAATCTTCTTCAAAAGCGGCACGCCTTGGTGACGCAAGATTACTTTAGCGAATGCAACGTCCTGACCCCTTTGCATGATTTCGGCCTGGAGAGCTCTCTTTGAAAGCGGGGAAGTTATAGGAATGATCATCTATAACTGGAATTTGTCTCATCATGACTTATAATGACTTCTCACGGAACTGTCCAAGACAAGAAACGACACTGATCCAATGCTGCAGATTTATACAAAGCCTAACTTGTGCCTCTAAAGGTGATGCACTGAGAGATATTGGAGCACACCTGGATTGTGATCGGGAATATTCATTACGATGTGATACCCCCTCTCATTATCAGCACACTTTCCGTCGGATCAGGCGGAGGTAGCTCCACATGATATTTATAACACGTCGGATCATAGTCCGTCCTATTATAGCTTATTCTTGCCCAATCACATGTATTGACATCAGCCCATCTCCTTGAGACCCTTGCTGCTCCTTACCCACCCCTTCAACTGCTTTTAGCAGCTGATACTTCTCACTCTTAGAGAAGTCCTAATAATGAAAGTATTTGATGTTATCAGATGATGATTGATTGGCTCCAGACTTGGAGGGACGGGTAAGGAGCACCCGGGGTCTCAAGGAGATGCAACACTGCTTTCTCTGAAGTATATACATCGGCGTCCGGGAAGCAAGGTGGATTATTCTTATTCTCTCCACTGCTGAATATACTTGATTTTCAACTCGATCAAGCCAGAAAGTATCATTCAATCCATTTTGAAATATTTATTCACAATGAAGGCTCTCGTTTACGGAGGCAATGGCTCAGTCACTCTGCAGGATCGTCCTGTTCCTACCATCTCGTCACCAACAGATGCCATCATAAAGGTCACCAAGACAACTATCTGTGGTACAGACTTGCACATTCGCAAAGGCGATGTGGCCACATGTGAGCCCGGCAGAGTTCTAGGGCACGAGGGCGTCGGAATTGTCCATTCGACTGGCGCGTCCGTGTCACAATTCAAAAAGGGCGACCGAGTCTTGATCTCATGTATCTCTAGCTGTGCGACATGCGAGTATTGCCGAAAGGGAATGTATAGCCATTGCACCTCCGGTGGATGGATCCTTGGCAATACGATAGATGGAACACAAGCTGAATACGTTCGAATTCCTCACGCCGACTCGAGTCTTCATCCAATCCCCGAAGGCGCAGATGAGGCTTCGTTGGTGACAGTGAGCGACATTTTCCCAACGAGCCTTGAATGTGGTGTTATCAACGCCAAGGTCCAGCCTGGTGGAACTGTCGTAGTTGTCGGAGCCGGACCTGTTGGCCTAGCCGCTATCATCACCGCGCAGATGTACTCGCCTTCAAAGATTATTGCTATTGATTTGGACCAAGCAAGATTGGACGTTGCCCAAAAGCTCGGTGCCACTCATGCGATAGTCAGCGCCAAAGCAGATGTCGTTGCTCAGGTAAAAGATTTGACTGATGGTAAGGGATGTGATTCTGTTATTGAGGCAGTTGGTGTCCCTGCGACATTCGAGCTTTGCCAGCAGCTCCTTGCGCCGGGTGGTGTCCTGGCCAATGTTGGTGTTCATGGCACCAAGGTTGATCTTCATATTCAGAATCTCTGGGATAAGAATATTGGTAAGCTTTGATTCAGATGTTTTGTCTATTATCAACTCACGCGGGTATTATCAGCTATTACCACAAGACTGGTAGACACAGTCACCACTCCAATGTTGCTCAAGCTGGTACAGGCCGGCAAGCTGCAACCGGCACAGCTAATCACTCACCGTAAGTGGCCTTGAGTATACTCTGATAAACAGCGAGACTAATTCTCAATATTCTAGATTTCGAACTAAGCGAAATGGAAAAAGCATACCAGAGATTTGGCGAAGCGTCTAAGTATGGCGCGCTAAAGGTTCTTATTGAGGTGGATTAGGGCAGGATTTTAAAGTACCTACTGATATAAGACTTGAAAGTTGGTCTGGCCCTGTTTCAGTCAAGATGGAACTAAGAGGTTTAACATATATATGGGACTGTCATATCTCCAAGAGTAGCAGCTACTATAGCTGTTGTAGTCTTCGAAGAGGAGAGAACTGTTGTGATGCATATGTGTGCTTCTGCTTACCCAGCTAGGAAGTTTTCAAGTTTAGTCATACAGAGGGCTTTCGACATGGTTGAGGGTAACCATTCCTATACATTCTCGTTTCCCTGAATAAGTGAATAAGTACCTCTTGTGCCTTTTCCGTCAATGATAAAAACCACCATATCTCCCGAACAATTTAAACATTACTTACTTAATTCACATCATTCTTTCGTTTTCTTCCGGATTGATGGTTATTCATTCTTCATTACTACTGTAGTCTTTTCGCCTACAGTAATCCGTCGGACCTCCGAAATAATATCACTACTCGGAGTTCAGACTCGGTGTCCGACTCCGCCGTGGTAATATCTACATAGGGAGATTGTTACATATTGTATATTAGCTGGTTAGATATGAAGTCATATCCTCTGTCTACCTCCATGTGAAGGAGGGCTTGACCTATCAAAACACGTTTTATTGTAATACCCGGGCCATTATTGATCCGACCTGTCGATGCTCCTCATCTGTCGTCAGTCTCAGTATATCCAACTCCAACACGCAACACGAAGCTCGCAACACATTTTGTTAATAAGTTCCTCCCTTAGCACACCAAACAATGTCTCGTGTGGCATTCTCAACTCGACGTCAACTTCTCCGGCCTCTTCAGGCCTCACGATACCAATCCGTGGTCTTGAAGAGACACCTATCAGGAACAGCCACGCGAGCCAACCAAGATACTTGGTCTGCAGACCAGTACTCAAAGTTCCTCGATGAGCGCAGCCGCCCTGCCGCTGATTTACTGGCTCGCGTGCCCAATATTTCGCCTCAGCGAGTCGTAGATCTAGGCTGTGGACCAGGCAACTCGACTGCCTTATTGGTCAAACGATATCCAGATGCTGAAATCTCTGGGATTGATACTTCGCCAGATATGATTGAAAAGGCCAAAAAGACCTTACCGGATGTATCTTTTGAAGTTTCCAGCATAGAAGCTTTCAAACCTGATGAGCGGGTCGACGTACTCTTTTCCAACGCCGCGCTTCACTGGCTGCCACCCTCCGAACGGCTAAACATCATCAAACAGCTGCTCTACAATCTTTCTCCTGGTGGAACCCTAGCTTTTCAAGTCCCAATTAACTGGATGGAGCCAAGCCATGTCGCGATGCGCGAAACGGCCTTAGCTCCAGACAAGCCCTGGGCAGAAACCGTCAAGGGCCTACATCTCTCACTGAACAAGTTTCCTTTGCTACACCGGTTTTACGATCATTTGTTTCCTTTTTGCTCGAAACTTGATATGTGGAACACAACCTACATGCACGTAATGGACAACCACGAGGGGATTGTTGAATGGGTCAAAGGCACGGGTCTTCGTCCTTTTATTGATCCACTTTCTGAATCTGAGAGGGAAGCTTTTCTCGAGCATTATTTGGAATTATTAAAGAAGTACTATCCCACGAGGAAAGATGGAAAAGTCCTTTTGCCGTACCCGCGAATGTTTTTAGTTGCGACAAGGCCTTAAAGGTGCCACGTTATCTGGAAAGGCAAGCTATAAGATATCACTGCAGAATTGGGGTGTTGCGGATTAAATTAAAACAATCAATTGAGAGATTATTGACCAACTCGCTTTCCTTTCGAGAATCATGTTCCAGTTGAGCTAAGATTGATTGTCCGGGTTATTTGTTGCTACCTAATCTGGACATATTCTACAAACGAGGTATTCGTGTAACGAAGCGAGCCGTGAAGATCTTGCACATGTCATGCTTCGGAGTTGGTCAATCTTCCCCGGGCATCACAAAGATCAAAAAGTTGCATGGCAGAACAAGAAGACAGTAGCCCTGCCGTGGAGGCTCACGCATCGGACGAGGGTCCTCCCTCCAAGAGGCAGAGAGGTTTCATCGCCAGACAGGTGAGTAACAGGTGACTTGGCTTGGTCTTGGTAGAGGAATGACTCAACAGTTGATATTAGGCATGCGAATACTGTCGCCAGAAAAAGACCAGATGCGATGAAGACTTTCCGTGCGGTCTATGCAAATCTCTTGGCATCCAATGTCGGTTCACTCAGAGGAAAGCGACTAGGTAAGACTGAGAAGGCAGTTGGTGCGATATGAGAACTGAGTAGTGATTAGGAATGAAGCGTCCCTCGGTATGATCGTCAACATCCTTCGTCGAATCGAAGGGAAAATCGACGAAGGAAAGGTCAACGATGTGAACCCCACATCAGATACTCGCATCCTCGCTACAACTCTCAGGCCTTTCAACCCGCGATCGCCAGCAAACTCGAGCGAAGTTCTAGGCGTGCCGTCCTTTCTCCAAAGACGTGACACAATCGTCGAGACGCCCTCTTCATCTAATGACTCGAATCCTGCCATCTCATTCAGCGCTCATCAAGTCCTGTTCTGGCCCGCGATACAGTCTGCACTGCCAGAATCCGTCAAACTCATGTGCCAAATGAATGGACCCGACTATTCAACGCGATTAGAATCCACACGAACCAAGCTACCACATGCGGCTTCTGTCGATATGTCTTCTGACTGGTTATCCAAGCTGAGCATCGCGACTCTCAAGCAGTTGTCCGACGTTTACTTCACGACCTTCAACCTTGCTAACCCCATTTTGGACCAAAAGACTTACTTTCAGCGAACTCTGGGCATTGCTATTGATGGAAACTTTGGTATATGCATCGAAAGCTGTATTGTTCTTGTTGTTATGGCTTTGGGTCTGATAGGGCAAAGGGCGTTGCAAGAAGCTGGTTTTAGCCCGCCATCAGCCTCTAGTCCACATGGGCCTTTCACCCCTGGACAAGATAGAGAAATGCCTGGTTTAGATTTTTTCAATGAGGCAAGGAAACGCTTTGGCTTCTTGATGTGTGAGCAGAACCTCCAAGCTTGCCAATTCTACCTTTTGTCTGGGTACGTTTGACTCGAGTACCCAAGGTTGCTAAACTGATGTTTGCCAGGTTATTCTATGCAGAAGCCCTCCGACCCATAGACTGGTGGGCCATGCTCAGCAAGGCCAGCGCATGTAGTGCCTACTTTTGGAACAAGTTAGACCCCTTCATTCGAGAACAATGGGTAATAGCTGACCTGCTGATAGCGTATCAAGAGAACGTGATGAGTGGATGCTTGACATGCAATCCCGTCTGTTCTGGATTACGAGCATGTTTGGAGCGGTCCTTACACAAGAACTCAACCTCCCGCCGAGTAACTCGCTACAACTTGAAGAACACATTGCTCTGCCCAAGTTTATATCCGCTCAAGACATAGCATCCTATGGTTCCTTCCGGTATCCGGGAGATGATCCATTCTTCCATTATCACTTCTTGTCGCAGCTTGCACATCGTCTCATCTTGACGAGAGCTCGTAACAGCCTCTTCCACTCCAGTGCGTATTGAATGAGTTTGTTGGAATGTTTGCTTACTCATATTATTAGATCCAACGACCGAATACCCGCCTGAACCTGTTGAAGACGAACTCATCCGCCAGTTGGAGCAATGGCGTGAACGATTGCCCCCTATGCTTCAGTTTGATTCTAAATCGCCATTGGTGCAAGCAGAATCTCCTTCCGATGCTCTTGTAACTGCTTGGCTGCATGCTCGTTACTTTGTGGCCAGATATCACATTGGTCGGCCCCTACTGTAGGTCTATCTCTCCGATCGTTCTACCGGACACTGACCTAGCCAGTCACCGAGCCCTTGAGCGGCCATCTTCCCTCACCGAAGGACATCTGCGAAAGTGCCGGGATACCATAAGCGCTGTGCTTAGCTGGGCCTCGATCATTCAAGTTACGAATTCCATGAGGAGTTGCAATCCACTCAAGTTTTTTGTCTGTAGCCAGTAGGTTCAACCCGTGCTCTTCTCTTCACTCAGATAATAACCGGTGCATAGGATATTCGGCCAAATATGCGTCGTATTTGCGTTGAGCGTATCTCCCTACCAGCACGTCCGGGAAATAGCGTCTGACGTCGACAAAAAGTGGTGCGCATTTGCTTTAGGTTATCTAGAAGATGGTGCTTCTCAGAGTCCAGCCATCGAGCAAGACTTCAAGATCGCTCAGGTTCTATGTGAGGACATAGGAAGTTTATAATTGTGTTCGCTTTTGTATGGGGGTGGAAAAACGAAGAGTTCTCGGACGCCCCGTGTGTTTCAAAAGCTTTATTTGGCTGCACTATGGACTCGACTCTCGTAATTCATGGATTTATTAAACGTCGTTCTCAACGGTTTCTTTGCAATTTATTGTATAAACAGGGCTTTTCGCCTCGATCCGAAGATCTTCGGGTTTTATGGCCCCGATGACGCGACCATTTGTCCGAGGATAAGTGCCAAGGTTCCGCTCTCACTTATATAGAATGTTGCTAGGATCATCACTTCAGTTAAAACTTGCTCTGTAATTATTTTCTTGGGCCGAAAACATTCATATTCCTGAAGTACTTCTCACTATCTCACAAGCTGTCAAAATGGGTCAGTCAGATGGTCTCGCTTTCAACTGCGCCGTCATTACCGGCGGAGGTGGAGGCATTGGCCGAGCACTCGCAGAGTACTTGATCTCCAAAGGCAAAAAGGTTCTTCTCGCAGGAAGAACAGAATCAAATCTTCAATCCACGACGAAAGAAATCGGTGCTGCGGGCTACTACGTGCTCGACACTGGCAAGACATCCGACATCCCAGCATTCGTCAAGAAAATCACCAGCGAACACCCAGAACTCGACTGCTTGATCAACAACGCTGGAGTTCAACGTCCGATCGACGTCTTGAAGCATGACGATTTTCTGCAAAAGGCAGACCAGGAGATTGATATCAATATCAGAGGGCCTATGCATCTTGCCTTTGGTTTGATTCCACATTTTAAAGAGAAGCCCAGTGCTCTCATCATGAACGTCACAAGCGGCCTTGGTTATGTCCCGTTCTCAATCATCAACCCCGTGTACAATGGAACCAAAGCCTGGCTGCACTTCTGGTCCATGAACCTCCGCACTCAGCTCAAGAACACAAACATTCGCGTTGTTGAGTTGGCGCCGCCAATGGTGGAATCAGATTTGCATCGTGAGCGTGAGAATCCTGACGATAATAAGAAGAAACACGCTCCGCATACTTTGACTATGGAAGAATTTATGAACGAGATTACACCCAAGCTTGAGAGGGGGGATGACACGATCGGGGCTGGTATGTCGGCCAAGTCAATTGAGACATGGTTCGAATCGTTTGGAGGTCGCTATGATGAGGCGGCCAAGGCTTATTGAATAGAAAGCCAGTTGCAATAAGAAGGAATCACAGTAGATAGACACATAAACTCCACTTAAGAGTATGAGATTCATGTTTTAATAAATTGAATTCAGTCATTACGGAACATCCTCATGGGTATCGTCATTATACGAGTGGGCTGAATACAGCTAAAATACCAATGTCAGTATACCCATTCTCAAGCATTTCAGGTGTTCCCATAACCACTGACCTCAACCTTTTCTCATACCTCCGTATCAAACATATCGCTGCTCTCCAGGAACATGAGTACCAGGGTCTCTGGCCACATTTTCCCCAGTTCGCCCAGTTCCATAGTGCGAAGTCTCTCCTGGGAGGATAGTACCAGGCTCCCTGCTAAGACCCTCGTTAGGTCTATCGTGCGCTTCAGTTCGAGACAAAGGCTCCGTCTGAGAAGCCACGGTGTCATGCGGAACCCTGTCGCCCTCTCTGGCGCCGACATGCATAGGAGGATCAACGCCCTTGCGCTCCCACTCGCGACGGGCAAGCATCTCGTCAGCTCCCTTCATGTCCTGCTTTCCCTTCTCTGCGACGAGCTTGTTTTCTGCTTGCGTTCTGCGGGTAGATGGGTGGTTGGGGTTGGTATCGAACGCTTGGTCCGTTGCATCAAGGACTTCGCCTCGGAGGGCGTCGCCGGCTCCCTTGATGCCCTTGAGGCCGGACTTGACATCGTCGACGAGTCTAGTCATTTTGAGTTATTTTTTGTGTATAAAAGAAGAGTATTTTGTGTTGTTGGTGATGGTTGCTGCAGGCTTGGCTTGGAGTATTTGGTGTCTTGATCTTATATCCTTGCTGCACATGATCGACACGGAACAGCCACACCATTTGGAGATGACGTAACTGAGATCATGACGTAACGCTAGCTCATTCAAAAGTAAAGCTGATGTCACAAAGACAGAAAACTCGTGGTTTGACCACCGTTATCAATTTCCGGACCTGTTTAGTGTTGATTCCAGGTCATGACAATGTTAATGTCCTTACATATATAACTTGTCGCCACCCATGATTCGTCTTCGTCGTGTCGGCAGTGGAGACAATGGCTTTGGCAAAGATGCCATCTAAAAGATGCCACTCATTGGACCTCGCCCTGTAATCGACGGCTTACCAGACAACCAAAGAAAAGATCACGAACAACTATTTATACGAGGATTTGTAGGAAAATGAAAAAGTTGTTATTTTGAGAAGGTGATCCCAAAGCCTATAGGGTAGGATTAAAAACATGCATACCCTGCCTGCGTCCTCTTGCCGGCCAGCTCCACTAATAATAAAGGCTGTAATCTATAGTACCTGGAACTTGACTTGCTTTTATTTGGCCCTTTAATAAGTTTCATTGTACAGGCAGAAGTAATCCCCGCCAATGTCGTGCTAGCGAGGTGCTGAAGACTGTTAAAACCGAGGAGTTGTCTGACAAGAGTTTCAGGATACCCTCTTGCGTTTCAATATAAGGAGACTATAACACTAGATTCATAGTTAAAGAATAAAACCTATCCGCCTGAAATTCCCCAATTTGGCTTCGTAAATCTCAAATATCTCCCCTAATATCAAACTGCAACCATTCACTTTCCTCAAGTTCACCTTGTTCCAGAACAAAATCAAACTCCTTTCAATTACTTTTCTTTCCCTTCTCTCTCCTGTCTTTGCTGCGCCTTCACCTCAAAATGGAATCAATAGAGGTCCTGGTAGACGACTGGTACTCGGAGGAGCGGGATGCACTGAGGTTCAGGGCAGAAGCGTGTGCGACGATGGATTTGGCAACAGCTTGTAAGTCTACAAAGACCTTGTGTTGTTTGTATTGAACTAAAGAGTCTATAGTTTTGAGGACGATCCGTTCTCATCCTAGTGGAACAATCGATTGACTGGCGAACCTACAACCTGGAGGCTGGACCGCGAATAATTCGGTGGGAGAGAACCCATACTGTATAAAGCATGATTTCAGAAGAAATCCAGCAATGGGGGGAAGACCTTGACTCGTATCAAGATGGCCAAAATGCATTCGAACAAGGGTCGGGCGGTAATCAGATGATATACAGGCTGTCAAACGATACACGTGCGGTTTCTAATTTATCCTTACCGCCTCTACAAAAGTAAACAAAGAATATGCTCTTCTGAGTAATTTGAGCCATTCATTGTAGTCTGGGCTTGAGGCCTACCCAAGTGGCGAATAGGCACGAATGAGGCCATCCCGCCAGAACAGGCCGCGTCACGCCCAACTCAACATTTCTCAGGCTGACGAAGCCCAAGCCTGCAGTAGTACGAAAAAGCTCAGGATTGTGCCTCCAATGGATAAGTTCCGCGCATCGACGCCCAAATGTCCCAATATGCATGGCTTGCTATAAACAAAGCTGGGCTAATGATTGGACCAGAGACCTGTCACGGCGATATTACTAGGTAGATCGATATGCATGATGAACTAGCATTGAATTGCTACTTGTATTATTCCTATCCCCAAGGTTCTTAGTATAAGAGCCCACGGATTCCATAGTCTTGGTCAGAGTAATCACAACAATCAACTCTGGGTGAGATTAACAAGCATGTCTTCACAAAACATTGGCGAGGACCTTTTTCCTGCCTTGGAAACCCTATCGAGGCTGATCGCACCACATATCAAGAGTAAGACTCACTGAGTATCGACCACTTCTCGAACTGACTTATATCGCAGGCGTGGTCTTGGTAGCACTTGTCCTCAACCAGCTCCCGCTTTTCCCTGACTTGTACAATTTGATCTTGTCACAATTGTACAATCCCCTCATTTTTATTGCCGCTTTATACTTCGGTGGTGTCTGGAATCTGCCCAAAGGCGACGAGGGTAACGAGACTGCTTCATGGGCATCGCTGCTGGGGCCATTCTTTGCTTTCCAGACCATCTCAAACCGTGTTGGGACCTACTTCAAAGGTAAGGTATCAAATCTATACAGGTATTAGAAACGGTCTAACCTAGTTTACCTTCTTGCACAGTTGGCTCATTAATCTCGCTATCCTATTACCTATCTATCTACTATAGCATTCCTCTCTCTTTTTATCCCTGGGCGCCATGCCTATTCGTCTCAGCCATTGTCGCTATCTCTATTATCTCATATCTATTTGCTCCCGTTTCCAAGATATACGGTCCTCTTCGTTTCTGCTATCTGGAACACGCGCAGACATATTGGCTCTTAGTTAACTGGTGGTCCTTGACCGGGATTCTACCCTTCTTCTCACTAACTTTACTCCCCGTTTTTGGTTTTGGCCTCGTCAGTATATCAGTCGCTACCTGGGTTCATATCTATTATGCCTACCTTGAGCAAGTCCGTACTATCACAGAAAACGCTCGCCAGCAGGCATCCCGAGCCAAGATCGCTGCTGTGGCGGCCCATGACTATGGCGTGGTGGCACGACGGTACGAAGAACAGATGATCAATGCTGCAGCTGAAGCAAGGCGCGGTGCTGTTTTGTCAAACACTGTCAGAATCACAGACTTTTTCGATTGCGCGGCTCGTGCATGGTCTGCCCTGGGTGAAGCTACTGCCCCTGCAGAAGATGCTATCATCAAGGCACGACGGGTCATCGACGCATCCATTGCATGCGAAGAGGCTGAAAAGCCGGACGACAAGAAGAAAGCAGAGAATGAGCGATTGGCAAGATATCTGAGACAATCGGCCGAGAGCGCTCATGATAGGGCAAGAGAAGCTGTTGCACTCCTCCGAGCTGCTCAAGCATCTGTCAGAGGATCCGAAAATGCGACTAGACAAGATGCAGTTGCGAGACATAACGCCGAGTATACAGCTGAACACGCTTCAAGCACGGCTAAAGCTTTGAGTGAGACGGTAGCTGGGCTTCCTGACGCTGAGCGAGCTGCTGCCGAAGGCTTTGACACAGTATCGAGGCGAACCGAGGAGGCGATGGTCTTGGCTAGGAACGGAGAGATGGGAGAGGCGAAGAAAGCAGTTGAGGCTGCTAGAGCTGCTGCTGATGCCGTTGATGGGTCAATGCAGACAGTTCGTGAGGGACTGGATACCGCCCAAAGAGGCTTGCAGCAGTGGCTTCAGAGTAGTCGAAAGGGTATGTAGTTGCTTTGAGGACTAGTGGTCGACTATGGTCTAGCTGTATATATTCTTAGAAACATTTGCCTGCCTCATACATAGGGGCAAACAGCAGAGTTATAATATCTATGGGAGTATTTCCGTATGTTCGAAGCATAGATTCAAGACGCTGTGTGTATGTGTATTGAGGATTTTTATAGCCCAAACCTGCCGGATAAGATTTCTTTAATGCCATCAGCCAGTACCGCTGCTGCTTGTTTGCCGTTAGACATGCGCGACGGTCAAGCATAAACCCGTCTATAGAAAAAGACAAAAACTATAAATTACTCAGGGTTATTTAATCCCATTCTAAGAGCCTTCTTATCCTCGTATACTCTTCTCATGACCTGCCTGATGGCGTCCATAACATACGCTAAGGCGTTTGCTTCCACTGTTGCGATCAGAGTTTTTACTTGATCAGGAGTCCATACGAGGTTAAGCGAAGTCGAGAAAGATGCCGTCTAGTAGTAACTTGTTAGCCATGATACCCACATGACAATATGCAGAACTCACCGAAGGATCAAAGTCTGGATTCAAGCCACTCGGTAAAAGCGGGCAGTAGACGATGTAAATCTCTTGGCCTGTGAGTTTTCTCCCACGAAACACTTTTGCATAGCCGTCTATATATCGTGATTCGATCTCTGATCCACTACTTCCGGCTTCAAGATCTAGATTTGGATCCTTCTTTGGAGTGTAGAATTCTTTCGTTTTGTCTAGCAGAGTGATATCGAAGTCAGCGGCAAAGTGGTGCAGTCGCTGGACTGCTGCCTCAGTTTGGACATCGGTTGAAGCGTCGAAAGCCAAAAAGATATCAACACCTCTTTCTGGTCGAACGAGAACGTGGTTCGGAAGGTTATTCGAGACCCCGCTGTCCATCAGCCTCATGCGACCTTGTGCTTCCCACGGAGCACTTGGCGACTGTGACTGAGAGGTATCAAGTATAGAATTATCGTCGCTGTAGATAGCTTTTTGGTTATCATACTGCTCTTTAAATCGTCTCGAAGTATATAAAGGCCTTTCTGAAATATGATGTCGTGCCCTGAGAGGTCTTTCCAGCCCGTAGAACGGATTGGGATCTTGTCCCGCCCGTATTGGATTCCCCCACAGGCCTTCCCACATTTCCAGCTGTAGAAACTTATTGAAACGGTACAAGAGGCGCCTCATTATCGTATCTTTTGGCATAGAAGCTAGAAGGGCTGTTATGTATCCGGTCAGCGGACCTGCGGGTGCGCTCGTACATTGTCCCAGTAATAACGAGAATGACTGCTCCGGTCGACGGTCGACTGAGTGACCAGAGACAAAAGTGCGGCCCCACGACCAGGCGGGAACGTACCGATTTAAATCAGGACTCCCTGTCTCTAGGGGTGAGATTTCAAACCATTGAAAGAATCTTTTGGGGCGAGTTTTGGTGGCTGCGGGAGCTTCCATAAATGGCTTTTGAGCATTATCTAGGCTGCGAAGCTCTGGCTTGTCCTCAGCCATTGTATTCTTGGCAGAAATAGTCTTGTGCTCAAAGGAATACCTTGGAACACGCCTGACTGCCGTGAGAATGGGCATGGGTTCCATTCCCTTGTCAATACCCGAACGATGCCAAATCTTAGACCACTGAAAGGTAGCTCTACTGAGTCGTCCTTTGGGCTCACGAGATAAGAGCTGATAGCTTGTTGTTAACGTAGCGTAAAGATCCATTATTCCCAGCCCAATAATACTTTTCTGGGCTTTGCTCACCAGTGGACCGATGAGGAAGTAAACACCTCTCTTGCTCCGTGCCACTGCGTCTAACGCGCCAATACTGATAGGATGTGTGAGCTCGCTAGCTACTGTGAGGTAGTGGTCCACAAGTCTCGAAACATCATGACGAGCGATAGTGTAGTAAGCTGCCAGAGTCCAGCAACTACCACTCACTCCTGCAGTCCAGGTGATGCAGTCCCACAATCCAACTCTCTTGGCCGCTGAGATGAATCCTGTGAAGCCATACATGGATCTGTATCCCCCACCTGACCCTCCTAGAGCAACAAGTGGAACATCTCTTGGGTCGACTTTCTCGCCTGGAGGTAAACCAAGGAACTGGTGTAAGGAGTTCTCTCCTTGTAAAGAGATTTTCAGTTTTCGCAGCTGAATGAAGTTTTGTTCTTGGGGATGTAGGGAAGACCCATGTCGGACTTTTGCGTCCCATGCAAGCTCTGGATATGTTATGGAATCGTTCCCATCCTGTTTTAACAGTGTCTTTACCGAAGCCAAGTCGACAGCTCTCCTATGCCATCCTCGAAGACTATATGTTACCCTTTTTAACAGAGTAGGCGTGAAAGAGACTGGATTGTCTGAAGTCGCATATTCTCTGGCTCTCGCTTGGGGGATGTCGTGCGGACATGATCTTGTGGTCAAAACAGTACCGTTACGAAAACGTGTTCTGGTATTGGTGAGGTGAAGTCGTGATGTCACCGGTGTTGATTGGAATATGGTAACTAAGGCACAGACGCAGTAGGTTTTGGCATATAGGTAAGCTGGAGATTTGCGGAGGGATGTCAAGATTACCATGTTGAAGCTGCAGAAATCACAGCCCAGTTCTTAAACAAATAACAACGTATGGTTATAGCAAGACACTCGTTGAGTTATTTATAAGTGGGAATCGATGTCTATGCTGATTGGTTGATGGCTATTGCGACCAGAGCTGGCGCGCATCGCGACCACGTGGGCATTAATCGCTTCAACATAGCTCTAAGGACGAGTCTATTTGAACATTGGCAGCCTTTGCATCTTTATGGCTCGCATAGATAATTTCAAATGTAATTACACGGATTTTAAAGATGTTTTACTTCGAACACTCAGGCACAGTACGTTTTCAAGCTAGCAAAGCCATATATGTTATTGTTCAGCAACAGAACTAGTCTCTTGCCTCTCAGCAAGCGCACCATATATATAACATCAATCATTAGTGTTTTCAGTAGCGACTGTCCCTATATTCCTGCAATCGATTCAACAAGATCTTGGCCAATACAACTGTCATTCATCGGAAATGACTGCGTCAACACTCAATCATTGCTTAGTTCCACTGACTGATAAGAATCTGGTTGTTGTTGTCAGGGTCAACAAGGTAGACTTTGATGGTCTCAGTGTCGGCAATTCCATAACCTTGGTTGTAGTCAAGCAACTTGACCATCTGAGAGCCGTCGGCATCAATGGGGAACTCGCGCACCCCCATGTCCTTGTCACCTTTAACAAAGCGGTGTTTGTACTTCTTGTCGGTAAGAGGTTTGGCGTAGATGACAATGTCGATGTAAGTGTTGGGACGGCCACGGCCCCACTGAGGAGTGTAGTCAAACTCGACCTTCTTGTCTTTGACGAGAGAGACGAGGTAGAAAGCAACAGTGGAAGGAGTAGACATGTTTGCTGGAGTAGTAAAATGTGAAAGAAGATGACTGAAACTGGGTTTTCTGTGATAGTAGCTTGGTTCGTTGTAATTGCAAAGTGAAGATGCTGATGATTGTGATCAGTTGAGAAGTATATGGATATGCTTTATATAGACATTTCTATTGACAGACAAGGCCAATTCATCTTATGGAACTGCGAGAGAGTCTCTCCAAACCCGTAGAAAAGCGGAAGGGGTTGTTGATCCAGTATTACCAAGGCAATGCTGAGCCAGCTTCCATATTACTGTGCATGGAGCTCTTTTTGGACATTGTTGGGCAAAGAGTGCATTTTCCTCTGCAGACTCTGATCACTCTAATTTATTCATCCATTTACGTCTCGTCGTAAAGACTCAGGCTTCGTATTAACCCGAGATAAATCTCGGTTCATGACGGTTCAAGCTCGCGAACTAGCTCTGGAGAGCCCATCCTGACGTCGGAATAGCCTCATTTGCATTAATTTGCATTCAATAACAGCCACCCCAATATGCTGTGTAACGATTTTCGTCCAGGGTCTCAATATTCATCTCCTAGAGTAATCCAGCATGTCAGTGCAGGTGCTTTCACCGAAGCGGGGTCTGCATGTCAAGATGGACTTGTCTCGACTTTATCTAGCCAGCTGCAGCTTCGATGAAGAGAAAATGCAGATGAACTGTAAATCGATTGACGGACGTTGCTTTGACTACAGCCATCCTGTCTTGACAGTCGCAAGAGAGATTCTCGGGGTGGGACGGACCGAGGCACAGCTGCAAGCATGCCCAGCTTGCCGGATATTGGTCCGTTACTGTAATAGGCAGTGATAAGGCTGTCATTTTAGCGATTTGATAGGATAATATTATGACATTGACATTAAAAAGCCAGCACCTTGATGGAGAAACAGCTCAGTCTCATGAATGCATATCAGCCATGCCGCGTCGGTCACGCCATCTATGGCAGCCTCCAAAGTTCACAGCCCCAGCCTCAAGGGACCATTGTTTTCCTGTTTTTACCACCGACAGCCGCGGGTATCTGACCTCTAGATCGGTGGAAAGATGGTCGAGATGAGACAATGAATATTGATATGTTTGTGGATGGTTCTGCGATTCTCGCAAGATATTATGTCACGAAGTTCAACTACTTCACTCAATAATAAGTAAACTGATTAATATTCAGCTTGAAGATATACAAGATATATACGTGTCTAGGGTTGCTTGCTTTGTGCAAGGTCATGCAGATCCGCTTCCTCTCCAACCTTGAAACCTTTCTCATTGACTGCTGATGCCTTGCGTTCGGCTCCTGTGTTCCCACTTCCCGTACCTGGCTGATTGAGGAGATCATCTACACGGCTAGACACACCACGTCCAGATTTGGCTGCGTCGATACTAGCCCCGAGGTTGGCGTCTACAATTCCACCGCTTGTCTCTTTGGTCTCGTCGATGATGTTCCTTCACATAATTAGTCATTAGATCGCAAATGACCATGCTATCACACAAATCCTCTATGATGGATGAGTCTTACTGTGCTTGGCCATGTTGATTCGAGTCCAACGGTGTTTGCTCAAAATCTTTAGAGTGACCACCGGGGGCGGGATCGTTTGGTGCAGTTCCCGACATTTTAGTTGAAATATTTCAAAAAGAGGGTTAAATTATATTGACCAAAGAGGGGTGTAGATAACTCTGATGAAGATGGAGATATTGTGATTGATGATATCTAGGAGCTGTTTTATCTAACTCCCCAATAATTGCCACACGGCGCCATCACTTCTACGTCATAGAACACCACGTGACTATCATCTAATCTAACCATGGAAACTCAGTCGACTCTAGGGTTAAATTAAAGACGATACAGATACTATTTTCACTTCATATTTGGGTTTGATGGGTTCCATTATTCTAAGTGACCTGCCTCCGACGAGCATCTTGTTGTGGATGCCAAGTCCCAAGTCTTAACAGTTAGACATTAATACAGTTAGGCATTTACTGGAGAGCCACGGCAGCTATCATCCTTTTATATGCTACCTTCTTTTGGCTAAATATCTGTATATAATATGATGGAGCTCCTTGATCACAGGGCATTCATAGGAGGACAAAGTCGTCTCTATAATTCATATGTAAAGTTGAAAATCTCATCCTCACATTTGTATAGTTATTATTATTTCACAAAAGTATCTAAGGTCCAGTAAAATACGACGTTAAAACCATTCTGGACGGACTTAACTGGATGGAGTCATGTGTACTTAAAGTAGCCGAGCGTTTAATGCCAGTTCTAGATCGTTGTCAGTACGGGTAGCGGAGTGTTTGTTCCAGAAGAGGCTACACGATAATGAATGAAACGCTTGGTCTGAGGGCCGAAAGAGCTATCGTCTCCATATACGCAAGCCACAATTGAACTGTTTCGGTAAACTCGCCTACGAATATTCCGGATCGAGCCCAGAGGCTCCATCTGTTAGTCCAAAGGCTGCTTAGCTCGACCAATGCTATGCGCTACAGGCTCCCCTTTGAGCTGCCAAGCAATGATGTTTTTGTTGTTAGTGAGTATTCATTGAATTTTTAAAGGGCTCAATGTGCTCGATTGCAAAGGAGTTCTGTGTTCTAGACTCGACAGTGCAGCCTGTTGGTCGTAGATAATTATCCATCGCCAAGCTGATAACGCCAGACTATTGGCATTTTTTCGGAGCACTAGGGAAACTAGGAGATTTTAATCAGAAAAAACAAAAACACAACAGGCCTCCAGTATCTTGAGAACAAAAAAAAATCAGGAGTCGCTGAAGAAAAGGCGGTATGGTTGGAAACTCGAGCTGTGAATTGCAAATCAGGCGTGGAAGCTATTAGTGCTGACGATTGCAACTTTGGATCACTGCCTTTGTTGCTACTACATCATGCTGGGAGTTATTTCTACAAGATATAACGAGATTTGAAGCGTCTTTTAGGGCATGTTGAAGACTCTATATCATAAGTTAGAGGGTCGCCTTGCAAGCGAAGGATGAGCTGTCCGCGAATCGTGGCGTGGCTGCATATGCGCTGTTCTCAGTCTAGTCCAATATTCGAGCGAAGCGAGCAAGCCCTCTACTGTCAGATCTTATCACAGCCAACCGCATATCATTAATTTTCGGAATTACCGTATGAGGCTCCGCTCACTAGCTCAGCGGCTACCTTGCCATAGCTGAATCAGCTAAGCTTATCGACGCCATCAGTTACAGACGCAAGCCTGTTCTGCGCTGGCATACGCTGCGGCTCTGAAGATATCTGCGGTGACGTGCCTGGCTATTCCCGTTCTGAGCACTTTCTGCTAAGTATGGCTTGCTAAGCCTGGGTGAGCTTAACAATGTTGGGTTACTATATCCGAGGATCTGGTTCACCGATAAGGGTCGTTATCCCCAAGCCCCTTGTTGTATGCTATTTTGAGTTATGGCGTTAGTAACCGTTGGTTCCTTGGAGACCCCATTAACCAGCCTAGTCCCTAGTCTTTCTAATCTCTCTTCTTATAAACTGGTTTCTCCGGCTTGTACAATCGCTACAGCAACTTGCACAATTCATAACATGAAGCTGGTTCCTTCAAGAGCACTCTAACACGATTATAGCTTGTTGCTTTGGACACCAGTCTTTCAACTTCGACTAACCAAGCCTGAGCCCAAAGTTCTATCTAGGCTCACAGACTCTGCCTATCAACATATAACCAGCCATGGGAGTCGCTATAAGTCCATGTCTTGTAGATGAGCGTGAACGGTTCATTAACTACCCGAAGCCGTATCAAGGGTTGGTACATCGTCGATCAATATCCTCAAACCACTTACTAACACTCAGAAAGCCCAGATAGCGTACTACAGAAAAGGAATCTTGAGAATCCTGCCTTGAGAGGCCCTCTATTGGTATTTGTTGCTTTCATGTGAGACTTTCATAGAATAATCTCTAAACAGAATCTAATTAACGCAGCCAAGGATAGATCTTATCCGGCTGGTCCGTGAGCTAGTCTGGCATAATGCGGGTTTCAGTTCTTTGAGGAACATTCGGGAGCCTTTGGAGGTATACGAAGCGCGATACGACCCGGCAGTTATACCAATGTCAAACCTGTCGACTCAGCTTGGAATCCAAGATGGTCAAAATCTTACCCCTCCCACGACTCCATTATTTGGAAGGCCATTGCAACAAGCACCATATTACTCGATAGCGGATTATCAGTCCCTTTACTTATCAGGACAAGCCACTCCAACTGATGTGGCTCTCGCCTTGCTACCACTCATCCGACGCGACATCAGTCCTCAAGGGAAGCACTCAACCGCCTGGATTAGCACGAGGGCGGATCTGATCTTGAGTGCAGCAGAACAGTCAACTACTCGTTATCGCGAGAATCGACCGCTTGGACCTCTGGATGGCGTGCCTGCAGCGATCAAAGATGATTTTGATCTAGATGGCTACGAAATGACGATGGGCTCAAAGAATGATTATGCCGGAAAGGGAGTCAGCACTGGTTCAAGAACAAACTGGTGTGTGAGGAAGCTGCAAGACGCTGGAGTAGTCATTGTTGGAAAGCTTGCTATGCACGAGTTTGGCATGGGTATGCATGTTTTCTGTCGTTATCTCGAAACACCGACTAACTATATAAGATACTACAGGAAACAATCCTAACCACGGCACTCCGCTTAATCCCTTTAACCCAGGTTACTATGTCGGAGGTAGCTCTTCAGGTGCTGGATATGCAGTTGGCGCGGGGTTAATTCCTATTGCCTTGGGAGGCGATGCAGGCGGAAGTATTCGTATCCCAGCCTCTTATTGTTCAGTGTTCGGCTTGAAGCCCACCCATGGGCGTCTTTCCTCATTTCCAACGCCAAACCCAGCTCCCACTTGTTCCGTTCAGGGGCCCATAGCAGCCGACATGTACTCCTTAGCAACTATTTACGACGTTATAGCTGACCCTCATCCGGCATCGAGATTCCCTCGGCTGTATAAGGAACCCTCTAGGCCTCAAACCAAACTAATTGGCATATACGAGCCTTGGTTTGACCTCTCTGCTTCTGGTGTTAAGAGTCTCACCAAAAGGATGGTAGGCAGACTCTGCACACAATACAGTCGTTCCTATAACTATTCCTTTCACAGAAGAAGGACAGATCGCCCACGCCATGACCGTTCTAGCAGACGCAGCTTCACTATTACCAAAGTCATCTCACCTAACTGCTGCGAACAAACTATTACTTGCCATGGGACGTACAACACCTGCTGAGGACTATGTTTGGCTCAGAAGCTACGAAATTTATTGATGCAGCATCTCTCACACCTATGGCAAATGCACCCTGGCATGATCGTTATCACACCTACGACGGCCTGTGCTGGCGCTCCAATTAGAGGCGGAACCAGCGAACTCAAGTACGGTCTTAGCGATGGCAACCTCACGATAGAGAGCATGACATATGTGTGATTGGCCAACTTTTGCAGGATGCCGTCTTTATCCGTGCCAGCTGGGTTCGTCGTGCCCGAGGGGCAAGAAGGAGCAGGTGAAGAAGCGGAGGAAAGACAGTTGGCAAAGTCCCTGTTGGTTTAATGGCTACGGGAGAGTGGTGTAGTGAGAAAGCACTTTTGGAATTTGGGGTTGAGGCAGAAGCTATTGGCAATGAGAAACGGTGCAGGCCGCCCATCTGGGAAGATGTATTGTTGCAGGCAACTATGGTCTCTCAGGCCAGGGAGAAGAACTATAGCACCGGGAGTGGTTGAACTAGCGGTTCTTGTGGTCGGCTCGATACCATGTACGACCTGTTGAACTAGCGACTCCTACGACCTATAAACATGAATTTAAGCTTTAGATGCACACTATCTATTACTAGCGCATTGCAGTCATAAATCATCCTTTTTCGCACCCGTTTCTGGAGATTCTCGGGCCCTTGCAGGGCTTTCTCTAGTAGAAACTACAAGAGAGCCTGAGCTTGGTATGATATGGCCATCTTGGCTGTTGTTCCAGCCTGGTTCCAGTAATCGTAACAATGGCAAAAGTTTTAGCAAGCTCATCTCTACATCAATACACGTATCACAGTCGTATTCTCCGTCTTGCTGTGGTACAATTTTGAACTGCTGTGTAATTTTATAATTAATACTACACTGCGTTTCAAGTCGAAGTAAGCGAGATTCGTGTTCATAAGGCTGCTGAGAAAACTGACCACAAGCGTTTCTATGGGCGGTGCAGCACAAGATGGCTCGTGATACCGAGTTAACTTTACTAGTGCGCGCATAGCGACAATTGTTCGTTTATAATTTATATCCTTCGTACCTTAAATCCCACCACATGCGTGATCTCGTATTTTTTAAAGTTAGCATTCCCATTAGTGGCGTCGGAGCTGAGCCAACTGCTAGGGTCAAGGAAGAAACATTGTATTTTTGCCCCTGACGAAACTTGCGATGAACAGGGATGTTCCCGGCGAATTATTTTCCACCCCTTGGACGGGTTTTCACAGGAAATAGTCTGCCCTTAATCATTTGGCAATTTACTCAAGTTGATAATTTGAAACATTACACCGAGGCCGAGGCTCTTGAAGTGGCTACACTAGGTACAAGATGACAAAAGTCGAAAGATATATAAGCGCCAGAATGCTGCTCAAAGGTTATGAGTGGTCTTGTTCTAGTTTCAACTACGTACATTCATTCATTCTCTCTGCTTGGGTCAGAGTTCTTTATCATTCATTTTTTTGTATATTTTATCTTCTTATTCGCTCTTTAGCATTCATATTCACTTATTAACACTGTAAATATGCGCGTTTCTACCATCTCCGCTATTTTCAGCGGACTTATCGCTTCTACTTCCGCCCAGTCTGACGCCGATCCCTCTGTCTGGAAGAACCTTATAAGCGAGCCCCATTCCAAGCACAACTACTTGGATCTACCCCGAAACCGACCCGTCAAACGTCAGTCTGGCTGGAACCCTCCTTCGGATATCAAGGCACCTCTGCAGGAGGTGTGGAAGCACTATGAGACAACCTATGATGGAGGTCTGGATACCAACATCAACACTGGTTTCCACCAGATCATGGCCAACAAGGGGTACTAGAAGACCAGGATCTCTTTGAATGATAACAGAATCACTGACTATTGGCAGGTTCCTCAACATTTGCGTTCGATGGGACTCTGGCGCTACCCTGACCGAGGCCCAACGCACCAAGATCGCCAGCAAGTACAACGAGCAGTACCAGAAGTGGTTCAAGTGGCTCTACGGCTATAACGGCTTCCCTTACGACAACGTCAAAATCAACATTGTTGGATATGCCGTCCGAGATAAGAAGCTGCTTCAAGGTTCAACTGCCGGTTTCGACGTCTACACTGACAAGGATCCTGAGGGTGTCCCCATGTGTGATGTTGGCTGTGCCCGAGATGCTCACCTTGATGGTGATTACAGCCGCTGCAGGTCTGGTGCCGCCCGTCACTTTGACCAGTCTCTTTGGTTGACTGATGGTCTCGAGGGTGGCTTTGGTCACAACTGGGGTCAGCAGATTGGCCGAGAGTATTTCATGAACAATCTTGAGGCTGAGAACATTCACATTCTCCTGCACGAGATCGGACACACCTTTGCCCTTGATGATTTCTATGACTGGACTCCCACTGGTGTCACCAAGTTCATTATGCTTGCCGGCGCCGCCATGGAGATCACCGACTTTGATGGCTGGATGCTACGCAACTGGTGGTACTACTTTGCTCAGAAGAACAGCTGGAGCTCCGGAAAGTCCAGCAGCAATGCCGCTCCTGTCTCGAACAAGTCGACGCCTAAGCCCGCTGCCTCTGTCAAGACTCCCGCGAAGGCTCCTACTGCTCCCAAAGCTCCTGCTAAAGCTCCCGTGAAGGCTCCCACTTCCAAGGCTCCTACTCCCGCTCCTCAGGTCCCTTCTTCCGGAAACAATGCTGCTGGTCAAATTGGTGTGTGGGGACAGTGTGGTGGTAAGAACTGGATTGGTTCCACCAAGTGCGCGTCTGGATCTAAGTGTCATATCAACAACGAGTTCTACCACCAGTGTGTCCCCAACTGAGACTGCACAGGCAGCTAAAGCTGTGGCTCATTGGGAGACGTGAACTAATGCCTAATTCCAGGCTTGCAAGACAGCCAATAAGAGGTTTTAGTCTACGAGAATAGCGCATAGTTATTCTTGCAAATTCAAAACTTCCCATAAGTGTGACATTCCACAAATCTTGTATAACCTGAGTGACATGAGATTGGATTCCGATCTCTCAGTTTCTGCCAATATCATAAGACATACCACCCGCATCCGTAGAGAATTGCACAAAATCCTTCGGCTCTTCCGGAATTTTCAGAGTGACACGCGGCGTCACATCATCCATACGTACGGCTCAGGTTGCTCCCATGTTGTTGATTGCAAAACAAAGGGCAGCAGTAACCTTCCGAAGTAACGTAAGGCACCACCACAGTGCGTAAACTTGGCGTCTCATCTAAACCGATATTATATGGTTCTAGCCTTCTCATATCATTTGAACCGATATTTGCTCATGTATAAGAGCAACATACCTCGAGACCAAGTTCATGTCCAAATCAGCAAATGAAAACAAAAATAGACTTCAATTTTGCATTCTCGCCACTTCAAGTTACGATGGATAACCTCTGTGTTTCTGATGAGCTTGAAGCTGTATGTTCAGCAATTCAGACCATTGTTCAGCGTTTAATGCCAGTCACTCAACAAGTCAAGGACGATGCAGTCATCAAAATCGCCCAACCCACAGATCTTCCCTATCTTAGAGAATTAGGCACTCCGGGCTCAGAACATTCAATCGAGCAGGTGCTTAATGAAGCTTTTGCTGCATTTGACTACCGCACGCGTAGCAATCATCCACGCTTCATGGGCTTAATTCCCTCACCTACACTACCGGTCGCTTGGCTTGGGCATATCGTAGCCAGCGCTTTCAACGCACACGGGGCTTCGAAGCTGTCAGGTTCAGGGCCCGCTGTTGTTGAAAAGACCCTGGTTGAATGGTTGGCCTCTAGAGTCAAGTTTCCGTCAACAGCTGGCGGTATCTGTGTCTCTGGCGGTTCCATGGCCAATTTGATGGGCATTGTTCTTGCTCGCGACCGTTTTGTTCCCCATGGCGAGGTATACAAGGCTGTTGCCTACATTTCAGACCAAACGCACTATTCTATTGCCAAAGCTTTTCGTCTGCTTGGCTTTGATAGAGAGCAAATTCGGGTGTTGCCTGCGGACAACCACTTTCGACTAGACCCTGTTGTTCTAGCTCAAGCCATTCAAGACGATCGCAAAGCGGGATTCATGCCGTTTCTCGTGGTTGCCACTTGTGGAACGACCAATACTGGGGCTATAGATCCGCTTCGTCTCATATCGGAGATTTGCACAAGGGAACAAGTCTGGATGCATGTTGATGGCGCTTTTGGCGCCTCTGTGGCCCTCTCATCTACGCATCACGAGATGGCAAAGGAACTCAATTACGCTGACAGTTTGTCTTGGGATGCTCACAAATGGCTTTTTCAGACGTATAGTTGCGGACTGCTGCTGGTCAAGGATAAAGCCAATCTTCTAAGAAGCTTTATCAACGAAGGAGAATATCTTCGCGATTATGTTGCGATAGAAGATGAGGATATTCCAAACTACTTCAACTACACCATGGAGCTTACGCGTCCAGCTTCTCGAGCGATGAAGTTGTGGTTCACGCTGCGGGTTATTGGGGTTGAGCGGGTCGGTCAGATGATAGATCACGGATTTGATCTGGCGAAGAGAGCTGAAGAGGAATTACGCCGGTTGCCTAACTGGGAGATTCTCAGCTCTGCGAGTTTGTGTGTCGTAACCTTCCGCTATGCGCCCAAGGGAATGACAGAGGATGAGCTTGAAGTTGTCAACACGGGTATATCGCAGAGCCTCATCTCCACTAATACTGCTGGAGTGCTGACCACCAAAGTTAAGGGAAAAGTCGCTTTGCGGATGTGTGCAATGAGTCCGGAGCTGTCGCTTGATGAGATGTCTCATATCATCTTTGAGGCTGATATACTGGCGAGAAAGGTGTATGGACCGCGAATTTGAATGAAGTGGAAAGCGATTGCGAGTGATAGTTGTGATAGTCTATGGAGTTTTCAGTAAACAAGACACTAGAAACCTAAGATATATTAGATACTGTATACTTTTACAGCTCATCGATAGTAACGGATCTAGGGTGAGTGTTTCTTGTAGCTCGGCATTCCGAGGGCTGACTCCGAGATCGGACATAGATAACGGGATTGATAAGCTTTCTAATTGATGCCTGAGGTATTTGGAATGATGTAGTTGCAGGGATTGACAGGTCCACCACGTGTTTTGCGCGTCTCGGCATTGAATGTGGAAATGAAGAACTTTTTAGTGCGTCACCGCCAGTCAATGAAGTTATAGCAGTTACGTGTCAACTTGAGCTGTTCAGCTTCGTAGTGATACTCAATTGAATAGTAGATACTGATAATTAGGTACTAGAATCATGATATCTGGCCATATACAATGTATTGCCCGAATCTGCTATGGATCCTTTTCATGACCAAAACAGCGCTAAAATGTGTTGATTCCATATCGGTTCCACAGGACCCCTGATCAAGCTCCACTATGATTGCTTTTCCTTCAAGTTCTTAAGAAGCTTCTCGGCTTGACTGCCTTCTCTCCCTCTTGTCTCTGCCAGTCTGTCCAGATTCTACACCAAAAACAACTCTCACAATGTCGTCTACCGCTTTCGTTCAGCGCCCTGCGCCTGACTTCACAGCTACTACCCTCTACCCCGGAGGCGAGTTCAGGGACATCAAGCTCTCTGACTTTAAGGGACAATGGTGAGTACTTCTCTCAAGACCTTGATGGTTCGATGCTCACATACCGCTTCTCTACAGGGTCGTCCTCCTCTTCTACCCCATGGACTTCACCTTTGTCTGCCCGACCGAGATCATCCAGTACAACAACGCCCTTGACCGTTTCCGCGAGATCAACACCACCGTCCTCGGTGTCTCTACCGACTCCCACTTCACCCATCTTGCCTGGGCTGAGAAGCCTCGCAAGCAGGGTGGTCTCGGCCCTGATCTGGAGCTGCCCTTGATCGCCGACAAGTCCACCAAGATCTCTCGCAGCTACGGCGTCCTCATCGAGGACGAGGGCATTGCCCTGCGTGGCCTCTTCATCATCGACCCCAAGGGTGTCCTCCGCCAGATCACCGTCAACGACCTCCCCGTCGGCCGAGACGTCGAAGAGACCATCCGTCTCGTCAAGGCCTTCCAGTTCACCGATGAATACGGCGAGGTGTGCCCTGCCGGCTGGCAGGAGGGTGGAAAGACCATGAAGGCCGATCCCAAGGGAAGCCTTGAGTACTTTGGCGCTCAGGATGGTGAGTCCCGGAAGCGACCCAGGACTGAATAGACCATGGGGCTGTTCCTTTTGGAGACGTTGTTTGACTAAGATGTATTTTTAACAGGAGCTAAGGCATAGAATTAGATTCCAAACATGAAACTCGAATTCCAATCAACACCCGCGTTTAATGAGTGTCCAGCTACTGGTTTAGCATACGAGGAGGATGCGGTGCGATGCAGTGCAATGCAATCAAGGATTTAACGATCGTTACGATGGATGGCAAAATAGACTTGTATATGTGTGCAGCTGGTCGTCTTTGACGAGGTGCAATTAGACTTAGACTTAGATGATAGACATTCCTTAGACAACATGCTCGATTGATGCAACAACGTACATGTAACATTGTCGCTACTTGAGGATGAATGTTTGACCGCTATCGCTGGCCTCTTCGACAATGTCCTGCACGGCTTCTCCATTCATCACGCCGTGACAGTACGCGTCCCTGTTAAAGTCAGCATCTTAACTATCCGGTCATTGTCAGTTTAACTCACCCAACAAACTCAAAGCCATCTCCGGGGTTACCACCCTTTGCTCGTAGGACACATGGCCAATCAAGGCCAACCACAACAACAATCAGGTCTCCTTCCAATACTTCGTGATGCGCCAACCCCATGTACCCAGTATCAGTAACAACAAACCTCCGCTCACAGTACGCATTTAAAACCTCTTCTATCCACGTCCGATCCAACCCCAGCTTGTAGCATTTCTTGAGTGCTTCGTTGCGCACAGCTTTCTCATCCTCAGTCTCCATGGACATTTGCGTCACGTCAAAGAACTCCATATACTTTTCCGTATATGTCTCTAATGACGTCTCAGCTTTTTGCAGGGCCTTGGTCAAGGGAAGTCCGCCCATCATAGTGAGTCCGAACGCAGTTTTCACTGTTTCGCCTGTCGGATACGTATCCAGTCGCTCCATGCAAGCGTTGTACACTTTGCGAAGCCCACTTTGTTGAAAGAGCTCGCCAAAGTGTCGATACTCACTCATATAAGTCACTTGTCCAATGACTTTCCCTCGCACAGCCAGCGAGTGAGGCTCAGTCGTAGCAATGTAGCTATGTCTGCCATTGGGCTCCCCCGAAGCTTTGAGAGGCGCTCCGATTCCCCATGCACAGCCAGTTCCGGTTTTGAGTCGCCAGTCAGGAACCCAGCTTGGCCAGCCTGGCTCGTCGTTTCGTTGTCGCGCAGACCATAAAACATTTAGATCCTGCGGATCAGATCTGATAATCTCGTCGGTTGCGCGCGTGTACACGTCCTTGACAGAGAGCGAGTAGTCGACCTCCATGCCCTCATCGCCACAGAAACGACGGTCGATGTCAGTGATGCCCAAGACCCCATAAACCTTATCCCGTGGATCAGTGGCTAGACGCGGCCGCAGACCTTCGAGAAGATCACGCAGCGACCATTTGCATGTAGGACGAGTCTTTTGCCCTAAGAGCCCAGGATAATACTCGCTGCCCAATTTGGCACGCCATGGTATAGCAACCATCTGTGTTACTAGACACATGCCATCCACGTCACGAGAGGAGTTGTCGTGGATGGCTTTTGCCTTGTAGCAGAACCATCTGGCAGCAGCGCTCACGTGTTCCCACGGCAGACTGTATGCGCCGCAAACAACAACTGCCTTGCGTGCTTGGATGATCTCTTGGACAATCCATGTGCGTTGAAACCAAGGTCGATCGAAGAACTCTGAGAACGCATCCCATGATTCATGATTATCAAATGGGATACCCAATTCTCGAGACTGCTCCTCAGTCAACTTTTCAACTCGCTCGAGCTTGGTTTCTTCATGGCTCTCGTTGTAATTGTCCCATCGGAAGATGTCCGTTGCTGTAGGTAGAGCAATGTCTCCGACTCTTCTGACAAAATCCACAGCTCTTTCGGTGGATTCAAGTGCTGGCCCTAGCCAGGCAATGACTGTTTCTGCTTCTATTCAGGGCGAAATTGTGGTAAGTTTTGCTGATCTATCGTCAAATGAAGGGGTTGCAATGTACTTACTATCGTAGATTAGATTCATCTTGGAGACTTGCTCAGACTTTTCAGCCATATCTTCCTGATTGATGCATATCTGATCAACCCAGATAGCCCCGTGGGGGCTGAACTTGATAATCTCAGACAGTGCTTCGTGAAGAGAAGTGGTAATGCTGAGTAGTTTTCCATCACAGGGTATCTGCACTCGACTGCTAGCATCACCCCAGCAGTACGATAAAGCTGTGTACTTGATAGGATCGTCGGGGTCTAGTTCCACATGTCGAATCCCTGCTTTGAGCTGGCCGTCCTGTCCAGTTGATGTCACGGTGATAAGCCGGATTTCCGAGTTGTTAACTGGGCTGTATGTGTAGGCACTCATGGCTGGCCTTTGTCTAGTGAAGCAGAAGGTTTTGAGATGATCGTATGAAAATGATATCTTGATGCATTTGACAGAAGTTCTTATGCTGCATTGCGCTACGGCGCGGCCTCCCAAAAGTGTCCACTATCAGCTTGGCGGTAAACAGCATAGGCTGCGATTCTGCATAGCCACTCTTAAATTCTGACAGCGGGCTGTGCTGCCTGGTCAGGATTCATTCAGCGGGGAAGAAGTGTATGAAGCGGCTGGTAATTGGGTCCAAATTTCTCAGCGCAAGCATCGTACCAAGACCAATCAAAGAAGCAGGTAATACTTACCAAGTATACTGAAAACACCACTAATGGCTCTCTTCCCTCCAGGTTAGCGGCAATTCCCATTAGTGAGGTGCTGGACTTGGTACTCCTGGGCTACAACTAGATCCTGCTTGCACGCCGAGCAGTCAAGAAATGTCCTCTGGGCTTAGCCAATATCTCTAGATTGACGATTTCCTACACTGTATCTAGTACGTTCATCATTCTACTGTCTCGCGAGTTGATGAATACACCATGATAAAAGCATTTACTTTTCAAGTTCAGCCAGTTACAATCGCGATTATGATTTCAGTTACAAACCGGAGTGGCAACGTTCTCAGCACTTACAAAGCAGCATCATTGGGAATAGCAAGATTACTTTTAGGCACATAGGAAAGTGATGAGTCTTCACGTCCAGAAAACGTCGGATTGTATCTTAGGCATTTAGCCGGAACTGGCTTTATACGTGTGACTATTTGGCTTTTTCGTAGCAGCTGGCCAAATGATCCATAGATATCCGTCAGACTGAGTTGAAATATTCCTTCGATTGATTTGCTTCACACCTCATGTACTTCACTGTTGTAGATAGGAGTGAAAGATCAGTACACTACCTATGGTATGTTTTACATTCTACCTAAAGTTGTCGAGACTCTAAATCGGCTATTGAAAAGCCTCTCAACGTGGTCAACTATCTTTTTTGTTATGGTGTATGCCTCTTGCCTTTGAAAAGCGTGAAAAGTTAGAAAGACAGCCTCAACATGGTCGATCCCAACCAACCAAGGGAAGAGCAGGTCATAGAGAGCTATCACTATCAGGCACCTCGCTGGAGCGCCCTCGCATGAAATCCAGCCAACTACTTGATGTCCATTTTACATATCATGATCAGACAAAGTCAGCCATTGAGGCGGCATCTCACACTCAACTGAGAGTACCGGCCGTTGGTTGCTGAAAACAACGAAGATAGCTACAACCAGTTTGGTTCTGGACCCTGGCGCATTGGAATTTATTGGAGTACAAACGAGACTGGCCAGCATTTATTCAGAAGCAGACAGGTCTGTCGGGGGAGGAGTGTCCAACTCTCTAATCTGGCTCTTTGCTGCTATTCATACTAGCATGGAGGGTTTGTCGCAGTGTCTTTAGGATGCCCTTCAGGCAGAGGCTATCACAACGAGTTTCTCGACTCTAATTGATGTTATTGAGGTTCTTGTTCTTGTTGTAGTTGCAGCCTAAATATTAGCTCTACTCTTGTGTTGGCGACAGGGTCACTTGGCCGGTTGAAGCAATCAATTGAGAGTCCAGTCAAGTGACACCGCCTTTCAACCATAGCCTTGCAGATTCATAGTCATGCTATTGGCTATGACGTTTTGATCCAATTTTTTGAGCCTCTTACAGCCTCTTGTCATCCTTGCGATCGTCGCTTCGGTTGCGCTGGGCTGGTGGTGTGATTCTTTGCACGACAGATCAATTATTGTCACCATCCCATGGGGTTGAGGCAAATGGTAGTATTCTTATCTGCCAACTGTATAAAACCATGGCTATACATTTGCGATCTACTAGATTTCGCTTAAAAGACAACCGTACAATGCAACCGTTTCATGCAATGCTTCCCAGTTTCGCAGCAACCCCTGTCGTCCGTAAAAACAACGATCGTTAACGATAGTAACTCATTCAAATAACAAACCCATGCCCATTCGCTATGCTGAGTAGATGTTCCGTATTCTTCATAACCGCACACTGACCGAGTTTAAAAGACTCGTCTCAAATATCAGGGAGCTTCATCATTCGCGTCCTCTTGACCTCTGGGCCCTCAGTTCCAAGGTATCGGAAGGTGTACAAACTAGAAATCTTGTCAGCCAGTCTTGATCCTGGTGCGTAGGTAGGGCTGCATACCTCCAATGCAGGTTTCCAAGGGCAATGTTGCGACAGCCATTGACAAATTTGATCACATCCCGGTCGATACCCTCTCCCCAGTAAGGAAGATCAGCCAGGGCCGCATACCATCGTCGGTAGCAGTCATAAAGCATCTCCCCGATCTCGTCAACAGCCTGCTGTTCGTTCATTCCCTGATCCTTCAGGATAAAGATGATGTTGCTGTCTTCACCCTTGATGAGATCTTTTCTGTATGAGCACAAATCATTTTGGCTGGTAGAGATTAGCCATGAGCCGACGCGAAGGCTATTTAGGCTTAGGGTGTTGTTGCTTACAGTGTGACTAAATCGCAAGTGACTCTGGATATCGCTTCCAGAGACGGATGGTCCACGACGTACTGTGGAAGGTCGATTCCTTCGGCGAATCTGTTTTGTACCAGGTTAATTAATATTGTGATCCTCAGGGTTGATTGCTTAGCCGAAGCTGACAGCCTGTAACGGCAAGTCGGCACAAGATAGGTAGCCAATTGGGTGTAAAGCTTCACGACAGAACCCAAATAGAGTTTGCCGGACAATGTCTAGGTGTTTCAAAACTTCACTTGCGGTTGATACAATACAGTGTTAAAGAGCTGCTGTACTTACTCCATGAGTCCTATGCAGGGATAGGCTCCTACGCAACCTGCACGCATGTCCATGTATTGCTCGACTGTAAGGCGTGAAGCTCCATGCTGAACGCCGACCTGTTGCAAGACGCCGATGCAATACATGGTCAAATGGCGCTTCCAGCGATACTGCAACCCAGGGCTTGAACGCTTGCAGAAGCGCATCCAGCAGGATTGCAGTGTGTGTCTGAGGGAGTTCTCCTCAGGAGACACTACCGGATGGACATGGTCCAATGTAGAGAGGGTATAGATGACTTCTTCAGCCGCTTTGATGGGGTCATTGGCGAAGGCGCCTTCGTCAAACGCTAAAAGACGGCATTCTTTAGCGGCCGCTCTAACGTTTCTCTAGTCTCAGTATGGGAAAGTTTGGCTGACTTACGGTCGTCAAAAGCAAATACCCAGCCATTCCAGTCATTCATGAGCTTTAGAGTTTCGAGATCAGCGTGCGGGGCGCAAATAGCGCTCATGTAGGCGATGTCAAGCTTGTTCCAGATGCTGGCCGTCTTGTCGTCCATTCGCAACGCACTGTATCACGCTCGTCAGCTACTGTGAACTCTCAATGATTAGCGAGATGAATTCGGCTCTTACTGTCGCAACCATTCGTCTGATTGAGCTTTGGATGTCTTGTACATGGGATTGACCTCAGGCTCTACCGCCATAATGGACGAGAACAGCGCCTCAGGAAGCTTGATCCAGCGTCCATCAGGCTTGTCAAGCAGCTGATCTGCACCGTTTGGAGTCTCGAGTCCAGAACGGCTGGGAGGCGGTGTAGTTAGAGCACTTGGAGCCATGGTTCGCGATGTAATACCGGTTGTTTCAACTTTGACTATCCGTAGGTCTGAGCGTAAAATCCTAGAAAAGATATTGGAAGGGTAAAGGATAGGATATGAGAAAGGGCGGCGAGGGGAAGGAAGCCTTTTCCCTTTTCCTCCTCCACCAGCCAAGGATGCCACGGACCTGGCTGTTGGTTCATGATTGTCTGTTGGTTCGAACAGAGGGATTTTTTGGAAATTTGGTGGACTTACCAGGGCCCATGTCGTACTATATAAGCTATGTAACGTTCGCCTTCAACGTTGGCGTTTCGACGGCCTCTATTTCCAGCGCGGTGAGGGTCTCCTAGGGTCTCTAGCCGAGGGAACCCCAAGTCAGGCTAGTAGTTAACAGTTGACATATATGAAAAGTGGGCTCCCTGCCAGGGGTTAAAGGAAGAAAAGGTCAGCAAAATGGGTTCATTCCCCATTCCCCGGCAGTCACCGGCACTACCTGAACTCCCTGACAACCTGCATGTGCATGAACGAGCGAGTGAGCATATGTGTGGTGCATGCATATGCGAACTGAACCAACACCTCCGAAACGAAAAATGGCCTCGGACTCGGGACGACCGCGTATACATTACTCGCGTCTGAGTAAATCGCGCGACGAGGTGCGTTTCCTCGAGATTGAACCCGCAACCAACATCAACGACCAGGTTGTTTGCCGTCTCGTCACTTTGCCCCTCAGCAGAGACGTCGAGTTCATCGCCATCTCGTCTCTTCTTGGCGATCCGACAGATCAAGACAAAATCACCCTCAATCGATCCCCCATTCCCGTCCCCGTCCATATCGCGTTGGCACTCAAGCATGTGCGCGCCGTCTTCTATCCCGCCGTTGCCAAGTCGAGCCAGGAGAATTTGGGCGAGAAGAAGCCACCAGGATGGTTGAGGAGTCTGCTTAGACATATTGCAGGAAGGGAATCTGAAAGCAGGCCAAAGCTGCGCGTATGGATCGACTGCCTCTGCGTCGATAACTCGGATGCGAGGGAGAACTCCAAGAGCAGAGTCATCATGTACCATGTCTATCAGAATGCCCAAATGGTGGTAGGATGGGTTGGGCTCAAGATACCCCAGACAGACCTCGGCATCCAACTCATCCAAGCGTTCGACCATGCCATGCCTGAAACTTGGTTGGAGCCCGGCGACAAAGAGGCGCACCCCGAGAACTACTCACCGCATCATAAATGGGCGATCCCAATCATGCACTTGTTCAATCCCGAATGCGAAGCTGCCGTTGGTACCGCCGACTTCCTCAACCGCAACTTCTTCCATCGACGCTGGATTCTTGAAGAGATGGCCATGGCGCGGGTACCGACTTTCCTCATTGGCGATGCTATTGTATCTTGGAAGCAACTGCTACGACTGAATCTCGCCATGGAGGAGTTCAAGGACCACGAATCCAACGTCTGCCCTGCGACTACGCGTCCACTGATCCACGAGTTTCCCTTGGGTACGATTCACGCGCTACTGGACGAGTTTGAGAAGAGGAAGCATATGGCCAAGATGGAATCTCTAAACAGCAATTCTATTTCCGGAAGCGTTACAAGCGCTGACTCTATCACTCGCGAGGATTCGAGGTATTCGAGGTAGGCAATGCCTATTCAGGGCAGCAGTGTGAGGGGTAAGGGAGGAGGGGTCGTGGAGGGTGTACTGTGATTTCGGGCAACTTTTTGATACCTCTTCAATTCCTTTTGTCGTATGTAGTTCGTTTCAGTTACATTGGGGGAAGTGCGTTAATACCCAGCATCGTTATGAGTGACGCATGGTGTTAATAGAGTTGTGTTACAAATCTTGTGCTATGCTATCCAGGCTGACCTATGACTACGCCCTCAAAAATGTGCCCCCGCAAACACTTCCGCCAAATTTAACCTTTTCCACAAGCTTAGGCCCACGGTCTAAAAGCAGTCATTTCGTTATTAGTGCGTGTAAGAAAAGGAAATGTGTTCTTTACTAGGCCGAAAACAGTGCACCTTGCGGACGCCATAGCATCGTATGTAGGTTTGGTCAACGCTCTGGAATTAATACGGACCTCCTATTTGTGTTTGCTTAGCAGTTGATCCTCAAAGTGTTTCGCATGTCTCAACATGCCTGCAGTGGTATCTCTTGGTTCACCCGTCAACCAACCCCGCGACTTCACATTGCGGCCACTGCAATGACCATCTTTCCTACAAGCCATTGATTGGCCGACCGGCCCGTCTGTTTGTATGTACACTTGATACATGTCGTAAGATTGCAGCAAAGATGTATGCTTTGAGCTACGTGCATAGCAGATCCTTGGTTCCTCAGGCTGCTCAGGACGATGCTAGTTGAAACACCGTAATAATATAAGTACTGACTGGTTGAGAAGTACACTTCTGCCCAAGAGGTTTTCTGCTCATTAATAAGCGGCGTAGCCTTTCGGATTTCAAGCCATATCGCCGAATGATTACTCTTGATGCACTTAAGCTAGACATTGATCCAAGTAGCTACCAGGTCACTGGCAAGGCCGGGAGGCAAATTCTGGCCATGTGTTGTCCAGGATAGACAGCGAGAACAGATAAGCACAAGCTGGATATCCTCCAAGTCAGCCCACGGTGATCGATATCACCACATCTATAAAGAGCGTTCAATCGAATTATGGGACTTGATGTCTACTACAAATAGTTACCATGAAATTGGGTGACGAGTCCCCTTCACGAAAGCGGTCTCATGCATGAGAAAGTGCTAAATTAGTTTGTCATTTCGGTGGCCCAGAGCCTGACTCATGGCAAGTTCAATCGAGTTAGTCAGTGCTTGCTGATTCAGTGATTCCTCGTTGTCCAAACGCCACTAGCGCAATTTTAGCTAGTAATAGCAGCTATGTAACGGCTGGTTGCACTGCGTGGTAATAAGACTATTTTGACAGTTGAAACAAAGCAGGTCATCACAGGGTTGCCCCCGGTTGCGTATGTATTTGACTTTGGGGTGTTACATTGTAAGATCAAGTGAGCCACGTCAGTGATCAAGACATTTGACTTGCATGCATTTATTAAACCTTATCGTTATGCCACATGCCTCGGCATCGTCTAGGACCAGGGATCTGACACAAAGCGTAACCCAATCTAGTGATTTGTACTTTCATCCAGAGCTATTGCATAAATACATAATCCAAAGCCACAGGAACTTTAGCAGTTAAAGACTCATGCCTAAGTCAGGATTCTTATAACTTAAATCCATTTAGGTGATCGAGCTGCAAGACATTATACCAGCACCTACAAGTCAAGCTAAGGCGTAGGGTTGCCAGATATATTGCGAGTGGGCTGCGCGGCACTGATCGGATAGGTTAATATACGAGTTGAGATTGCTAATCTTTCCAGAAAACCAAGGTTCATTTTCTAGTCGTAAAGTCTTCAATAAAAAGAAAGTTAAAAACAAGCCTATCTAAAACAACTAATCATGCGGAACCGGGGATAGGCAAGAGGGAAACGCCCTTGTGTTTCTGAGTATACTTGAAAATTTACCTGGTCACGCGTCAGCAGCGAGAGCCTTTATCATATGAAAAAGGCAACTGTATTCTTTGTTATTGTATATGCATCTTGCATTTGAGACGCGTGTAGAGTTAGATAGTATAGAAAGGCATTAAAAGTAAGGTGTACAGAAGAACGTCAGGTAGTTAGTGACACAGCTGAAGCTGTAGCTAATACTGTTAGTACTCGCGACTAAGTGATGCTTCTGCCTGAGAGATATGGTATTTTTTTCCACTCCGATAAATAGCACATTTATTTTCTAACATTTATAACTAAATCCTTACACAATTGCCAATAAGCTTTGTGGCTGCCATAACAATGTACGGCAGCAAAGCTTCCCGCTAAAATCAGTACTCGTGACATCCTCACCGCTCTATATCGCTTCAAAGTAGACGTGACCAACAAAGCTAGCACGAAGCTTTCCTTTTGCCGAGGCCATCTACTAGGTACGAGATACATCTTTGGTTTCTGTAGCTTATGCATATATACGCTGCATTGGAGTAGAGTGGCTTGCTGTTACATTGTTACATCTTTGACACTGCTAAGTAATGTAGTTTTAAAGCCATTAAAAACTCACCTGGTGGAAGAAAACACCTGATATATAATGTTCATGATAAATATAACACAGAGATCTGAGGTGAATTCGTATTAATCGATAGTAAGTGGCTTAAACCGCCATTATTGTCTTTGTTAATGCCCGACTACGTTTGTATCCTTCTGGTACCCCTCATCGACTCTTTGTCTTATATTTGTCGTTTCTACACCGCCTCGTGTATTCTTTACATGCGGTCTTACCGTTGAAAACTAGATGCACAGAAGAAAACTGTCTATCAAGGATATTCTAGCTCAGACCTTGTCGACAAATCAATGTGGAATCAAGGGACAACGGGAATTCGAACAATAAGAGGCTTGTGCCTAATCCAAGACATTCACAACCCCGAAGCAGTTGCGATTAGTCACCTGCAAGGTAAAATCCACCATATTATCTTGTGATGTTGAGCTATAAATAGTTAGCTATAAATCGAGAAATGTAAGTGGATGCCTGCCTTGGAGCGGTTCGAAGTTACACGGCATTGGAACAAGGAGGCATCAAGACCATATTCATTTTACATCTTCTCCACGGGCTGGTGAACTGGCAGCTGTAGTAAGTCATTCACGTAAGAATCCTGATAGTATACTCAAATCATATATGGTATTACCCCACGAAATCCCGCAAGATAGCGATTATACCTTGTTCTACGGAAGACTGTAGGGCTCACTGGCTCAAAAGTCAGAATCAATGCAATCACACCCTCTAGAGACCCCCTTTTTAAGCATTTATTCACTATAAGCATACAATTAACAGGTGCTATAGCGCTATAACCACTGTAATTTATAGCGCTATAGCCACTATAAATTATAGCACTATAGCTACTGTAAATTATAGCACTATAACCACTATAAATTATAGCGCTATAATTACTATAATTTATAGCGTTATAGCTACTATAGCTTATAGTGCTATAA